>NW_019379665.1:479687-529759 GCF_000648655.2 Copidosoma floridanum
TTTCACAATGTTTTATTATTCGCAGACAGCTGTTTCGGCAGTTACGCCATTGTCAGATGCTCGACATACACTGAATGGTCTATGTACATCAGTTCGCTGAAGTCAAGTACAAGTATTACAAATGTAGTTGTCGCTCAACGGTATGATATGTATGCGCCTGTGTATGAGTACCTTATGAGATACTATGTATTACATTTTCTATTATTGGAGATAGAGTAAAATTAATTTGATCGTTCGTTATGAATTTATTATGTTTTTTTGCTAATTCTATTTCTATTGTCTCAAACAGATTCAATTTAAAACTTTTAGGTAAACTGTGAAGTAACTTTATATTACTTTCATCTAGGAAATGCGCATTAGAATTACAATGTTCACTAAAACCCGTCGTATTGCGATCATTATAAATAGACTTTTTATGCTCCTTCACACGTTCGGAAAGGGCACGTCCTGTCTATCCAATATATATGGCATCGCATTCGGAACAATTAATCTGATAAACACCACATTTCTGTAAAATACCAACTTTTTCTTTATTATTACATAAAATTGATTTGAAGTTACGTTTATTGACCATGATTGTATTTACATTTTGTTTTTTTAAGAAATTACTTATTTTATCGGATACTATGGGAACATAATTCAACATATTTAATTTTTTGGTTTGTTTTGCGACTGCGTAAAAATATTTTGATATAAGTCTATTGTTTATTTTAAAAATTAGATTATCTATAAGGTTTTCATTGTAACCATTATTAATTGCTAAACATTTTAATAGATTGATTTCCTTTTCTTAATTAGATTTCGTTAACGGTACTGTTAATAATCTATGTACAAAAGAGTAAAATGCGCTCATTTTTATATTGATGGACTGCTTTGAATCGTACGGTTCTAACGTATCCGTGAAAGTTGGTTTTCTATAAATTTCATACAACAACTCACTGTCTTTTCGTGTTATTTTTAGATCCAGAAAATTTAAAATATTGTCATTTTCAGCTTCTGCTGTAAATTTTATACCCGGTACTAAATCATTTATGTAGCTGAGAAAATTGGTCATTGTCCTCTCTGTACCCTTCGAGATGAAAAACACATCATCGACATACCTCGACCAGTGTAAAACATTACTGGTGAGGAGGAAGGTTGAACCAAATATAAGGTCCTCTACGTATGACATGAATATCTCACTGAGAAGGGGGGAGAGGGGAGAGCCCATTGGAAGACCGTTAAGTTGTAAATAATATTTATTGTTGAACTTGAAGTAGCTTTGTTCTAAGCAAATAAATATTCATTTTAAAATTTCTTGTTTTGAATCAACACACATGGAAGGGCTATTGTCAACCAGATATTTAATAATATTCTTTAGATGGTCTGTAGGGATGTAGGGAAATAGATTAACAACATCGAATGAAAGCAATCGTGCATTACATGGAATTTTGAGATCTCTAAGTTTATCTATTAGTTGACTTGTATTTTTAATACTATGTTTTGGCTTAAGGTTGAGTAAGAAAGGGAGTATTTTATTAAGTTCTTTTGTGAGTAAGTAGGTTGGTGCATTTGTATAAGATACTATTGGTCTCATTGGTATGCCCTCCTTGTGTATTTTAGGTAAGCTGTATAGCACCGGCACCGTAGGATTCATAACAGTTAACATGTGCAAATTACAATCTTGGAGTATGTTTGTACAGTTTTTTAAAACTGACTTAGTGTCCCTTTGAAATTTTGCTGTAGGATCAGAATTCAAAATTTTGAAATTATTGTTATTTATTAAAACACAGGCGCATACATATCATACCGTTGAGCGACAACTACATTTGTAATACTTGTACTTGACTTCAGCGAACTGATGTACATATACCATTCAGTGTATGTCGAGCATCTGACAGTGGCGTAACTGCCGAAACAGCTGTCGGCGAATAATAAAACGTTGTGAAACAAAGCCAACTTTGAAGTTTTTACTTATTAATATACATTTTGATTCGAAATGTTTCACCAATGCACAAGCGAGAAATCAATTAATAATTTTATATAANAATTTGATAAACAAATGATGGCAAAATGTCATTGAGTAATTATAGAATAATCAAACGAAAATGGTATTAATTGGCTATATAATTGCAAAATAATAAATAAATTATGTAAGATCATTATACATGTATATTTTGAATTACATGTCATTTTGATGATTTTTAAGGGCACTTATTTCAAATTTGGTGATCAATTTAGGGCAAAATGTCAATAAATAGTTATTTTTCAAGTTTTTGTTTTACTGAACTACATGAATGCAGTACTTGTTCTTATAGAGCTTTGTTCGCCCTATGAGTCTCGCGACACCCTTGTTATCTGAGACATTGTGTTTCTTTATTTTATGATGTTTTTTGACACACTTCTCATGTTTAATTATTCTTCGGCACTTATCTCATGTTCAAAGAACTTCATTCTTACCGTGGGTTCCATGACCCATTTATATATCATGATATTACTATATTAGTTACTAAGATTTTGTATAACTAAGAAAACTAAACTTCACGAAATTTTACTGATTAAGATAAAAATACTAGTACTGGAACACTCTTTTTGAAAAGACTTTGTTTTCTCAACTTTGTATGAACTTTCTAAGTTAATCATAACAAAACCGTACCGATATGCATTTTTGACCCAGTACTTAAACATTCCATGTTAATTAAATGAAGAAAAGTTATATGAGTACCTTTTTACTGATTTTTATTTTTATTGTATATTAAAAATAATTAAATTGAAAACTTTATTCGAAATTTCATTTGTCGCATCTTATCACAACTGAAATGGTTGGCTTGATATACTACTATTATTGATTACCACTGAGTTTAATAATTTTCATGCGTTCGAGTACAGGGTACAAGAAAAATCTAATGAGACCAATGCGTGTACAATCCTAGAAGCCACAGCTATCAAGTGACTCAAACACGTAATTTTTTCTAATTGATTATAAGACTTTCCAAAATATGAGTTTTGTTTTATCCAAAGAAAGATCCAACAATATTAAAAACAGTTTTTTAAAATTAAGTTAACACAAAAATAGTTTTTTCAAGCTGTTAAAGCTACTGGTACAATTGAATAAAGTGTTCGCATACTGGTACCTTTATCTTAATATGAATATTAGGGTAGGAGAACCAATTCATTCTGCTCTGTACGATATTTAACTTTGTATTTTGGTGCAATACGCATACAGTAAGTTAAAGGCTCTAAAAGAAATTAAATATTGAATCAATTTAATAACTTACACACCCAAGCGAGTCCAATTCAACATTGGTATACTGTCACTTGTGGAGCGTGATAAGAATGTAGACAAAAGTATGAGATTTAAACTTTTCGTCCTACATCGTTCAAAGGACTCTTCAGTGTGGCTGTGTCGATAATCTTAGCCACAGACACTCACTTTGCAGGGTAAGAGCTCGTACACCTTCTAATGTCAAGCAGTTATGTAAAACAAAATTTTATCCATAATTTCCATACGCTCCACCAAGTACTGCTTACCAAAGTTAAACTGAATAAGCTTGTGTATGTGAGTGTATAAATTATTTAAAAAATAAATTAATTTAAGAGCTCTCAACTAACAGTGTGCATAATGTACAGAAATACACAGTATATAATAATTTCTGAAAGTGAGTGTGATAATTAATCGGGAGTAAAGGAAATGTGGTAAGTCATTTGTTTTATATTTGATACATTCATCCATATTACTACATTTAATTTGTCCCGCCTATATGGTAACTCCGAGGTCACAACCAAGCAGATACAAGCAAGCACTGCTTTCGTGTAACATGTTGGCTCTGAAGCAGATGGTGCTACCGATCGTTAAGCGATCCTCAAGCGTTTCTGCCAGTTTAGCTGGCAACACCGTTTTCCTCAATTAGTTCGATCTTTGGCTTTACGCAAACAATGTGTGCATATAACTATCCCTTAGTTTCAAATAAATAATGTTTGTATTTTGCTTGTAAAAAAAAGCCTCTTAACTTATTTCGCTTCTGATACTACTGCTTCTTTCTTGAGTAAGCAATCTCTAGTGATTTTGAAAGTATTAACCCCGACATGATCTGAAAAGACTTGCAAATAGTGAGTGTTTGGACAAGTAAAAAATACGTTGTTTTCGCTATTATCTGCGGCACACGCTTCTTACACCTGATACTTCGTGTTATTTATGCAAAAGATAGCGTGGGTGGAGGACTCTGCAATTTTCGTGAAACAAAGAAGAACAAGTTTAATATAAAAAGAAAAAAATGGGGAAAAGATACACTCTTAGTTCTAGTGCATCGATATGTGCTCTATCTAATCGGCAGCCCTCATGCACGTGACAATCTGTAGCCACCCACTTTGTCACCGATGATTCCTTCGTAATCCTAGAGGATGACTTTCTTGCTGTCAATATCCCAGATCAACTTCCTACGGCTACTGAGCAAACAAGGGCGCATGAAGAGTGTACTTTTCACCACAAAGAACTTCCGTTACCTGGCTGATTCTGACATGTCTGGGGATGACAATACACAATAACAACAGTAACAGAAACAACCTTAGCAACAAGTAGGTAAAATTTTTAGCTCACTACCTCCGTTCTGACCATGCAGATTAGTCAGCTTAGCATCCAGTTTTAAAACTACAGCTACAACAGTCAGTGGAGGAGAGAAAGGTCCAGGTCAAGAAGCAGATCTTGACAGAGTTTTGACTCATCCAAAAAATCAAGCGATAGGCTCTGCTGGTACCACCGTAAGTTTGGGTATGACACCATGTGGTGCACAATCTCTTGCTCGTTCTCCAAGAGATAGGGAAACGAAATTCTCTCCCTCAAATTTAAGTGATAGAGGCAGGATAAGAAGAACGACTTTACATCAAAGACAAAAGCCCTAAACTCAAATTTTTTGTTGACTCAGGCTCTAAAGTTTTAATAATCCCGAGATCTATCTTCAAAAAGCCTTAATCTCTTGGAAAGCTTATTCTGCATGTATCAAACCTTTCGCCCATAATAACTTATTGGATTAACACTAGAAAGCTGGACTTAGGTCTGAACAAAGTGTTTAAGTAGCCTTTTATCGTAGCCAAGGTGTCTTCTCCTATCATTGACGCAGATCTATTAATCAACTCTAGGCTTTTGGTGGACGTCAAGGGCAAGAAGCTCATAGACTCTGACACCAGCCTCATTTCTGCAGGCAGCTTGGATTGGGCCAAATTACGCAGCATCTCAGCTGTTCTCAGCCTGTCACCACCAACTCATTCAGACAAGCTTACGACGACTTGCTTCGCGATTTCAAGGACATCACTGTCCTAGAGAGCACCACTGCCTCTCTGTCTGATCTATCAGAAAAACACTGAATTGTGACAATCGGACCACCGATGTTTAAGCGATCTCAACAACTCATTGGTCAGTGTCCGGAGGTAGAAAAAAAGGAGATTGATTACCTCCTCGAGCAAGAAATTGTCCGTCTCTAGTCCAGCCAGTATAGTAGCCCACAACACTGAGTACTTAAGCCGGACTCTATTCATCATCGAGGACATTCTTCCGGAAGCGGGGAAAAATCCTTCTGCCGTCGTAGATCTGTGCAAGATTCCCATTGAAGAAGGAGATGCGCTAAAAATACCCATTACCATATTATTTGGCCTTTTGAATTAAAAAGGTCCTCTCTGAGCCAACCCAATGCAGCTCAGTCACTCCACTTGTTGAGAGATCTACCTTTTATTTAAGTGTACTTAGACAATTTTATTGTTTTCTTAACAGATCACGAGACATACCTCAAATAACTGGGTCAGCTTTTTTACATCCTGTAAAGAGCCAAACTACGCATTAACCTAGATAATTATGTCCTAGGCCAGTCACAGGTAAACTTTTTGGGCTACCTTGATTCTGAGAAAGGTTTCAAAATCCCTCCCACCAAGGTCAAGTTGGTGGCAGATTCTTCAAAACCAGAGACGTTGACACAGCTGCAAAGGTACCTAGATATGCTGAACTTTCACCTTTAATGCCCTCCGCGAGCCATTCTCGCCCCACTTAATAAGCTGCTCAGGGATCTTCCAAAGAAGAATAAAAAGGCCAAATTAGTTTGAACACCAGAGGCAGACACTGCTTGTGCTCAATCTAAATTAGCACTATCATCTGCAGTTACATTTATTTTTCTGCATGCTAGTGCACCCCTAGATCTTGAGACAGATGCGTCTAGCCACGCGATTGAAACCACACTGGAACAGGAATACTCTAATGGTGTTTGGTCACCCTTAGGTTTATCATCAAGAATGTTTTCTCCTGCCAAGCAACGTTACAGTATACGTTACAGGGAGTTTCTTGCTATCTTATGTGCCATAAAACATTTTCAGAGATTTTTCAAGGGCAGGTCATTCATCACCTTTTCTGATCAGAGCTCTCCAACCTTTAGACAAAGCCTCATCTAGGCAGTTTCGCCACATTGATTTTATCCTGCAGTTCTGTACCAATCTGCAGCACATTAAGGAGGAGGACAACGTAGTAGTAAAGAGCTAATCAAGAATTGAATTGATCTCCAGGCTTCATCGCCTAGATCAAAAAGTCATCTCAGTGGCCCAGGCAACGGACGAAAAGCTGGCTCATCTCCTGCAGGACTCAAGCTTCTCCCTACAGTGTGTGGCCATTGAGGGACACAACCTGTACGTGGACATCTTATCTCAGACCCTACATTGCAACGGCACTTTATCGTATAGTATTTGAAGTTGTCCATAATATTTCCCATCCCAGCGTCAGAACCACCAGTAAGACTATCACCGACAGCTTCTACTAGCCTGATTTGATGAATGACTCTACGCGTTAGGCTCAACAATGCACCTCTTATCAACGAAAAAGGTGTACCTCTACAACAAAGCAAAATTTGTTATTCAAAGCTTTTTTCTTTCGTTACCTTTATTTAATTACTATTATTACATTCTATTATGTAAATCAACTAGCTTGAATTGTATTAAAACTTTTAATACTAGTAAAAAACCCTAAAAAATCAATAGGTTGTTTTTAATACTATTAAAATAAATTAATTTAAGCCTTAATTACTTTTGACATTTGACTATAAAGCTGACCTTAAAGAAAGAAATACTAGACAGGGTTATATCAGAAAAGGCAAGATCGGAACACAACAACTTTACTTCATCCAACAAAAATAATATATGTATGTATGTACGTGTCTAACGTAAAAGACATGTGACTTTAGGTACTAGTAATACTGTTCAACGGTAGAAAACTTTAATACTAAACGTGTTTGTCCTCGCGCCAAACTCGCTATACAAAATTTCGTTCCAATAAATTTCTGAATTTCCGAATAAACCAGTTACGATTGAATATTTTTTTACATACGTCGACTTCTGGTCCCTTACTGCTCCACTACACCATCCATATAAAATCCATAAATCCACTTGTTTAGATAGAGGCTTGGCAAGAAAAGGTAAGGGGAAAGTCGATCCATTAAGTTGGCGCTACTACCGAAAAGTGCGAGACGAGTACGAGTGGAAAAGAAACGCTAGCCAAGTCAGTTAACGTCTGCACATCTAATAAATCAGGCATTTGTGTTGATCTGTATAAGATACAGCCTAAGCACCTTAACAAAGGGAGCGAATGTGCTACTCAGCGTCTTTTAAGATTAAAATTATTTCTTCTCCTCTCGTACTGTTTGCAACAAATTCTGTCTGACTTATCTGTTCTGTGTTTTTTTTTGTTCTGTGAAATTACTTATACCTCCGTTGGAGTTTTGTCTCTTAGAGGTGCCTTCCTCTTGGGGCCCAGGCTAGCTCCCACCTTGCGTGTTGGTGATCTTGGCCTCCTGGAGTCTCAGGGCAAAGTTGAATGATTCTTAGCGTCGCTCCTAACCTCAAAATGATACGACTGGAGTTGATACCTATCATTGATTCCATCGTTGATTTCGTCTTTAGCCTTTCATCTGTCCCTGGCAGTGGATATATAATTGATTGGTGTTTGGCCAGGTACGCTTTTTGATAATTTGGGGGTGCCTCTGTGGTGTGTCGTCCTGGGAGGTGGCATCTCCTGGCAGTGGTGATTGCCTAAGTCACGGTGAATCAGTGCTGTCTCGTGATTATCTTCTCAGGGACCACTAGCCAAGCGACGAGCCCAACTATTACCATCTGTTGGACACTCTAGCCTATAGAAAACGGGTTAAATTTCACTTATTTTTCTGCTCTCCAGTGTTTCATCTTTATCAGCTGTTACATTTACATTTCATTCGTATGTAGTGCTGCGTAAGGATACTATACATACGTCACTACCGAGTGAATTTGCATTTAATCTGTTGTGTTTTTTTTTTTTTTTTATTTGATGTTATTATTTTATTTATTGTGAGATACACAACTCTTAAAAGTAATGTATGCTTCAAAATATAAATCAATATTTTGTAACTCTTAATTTTGCGATAGCTACTCTGTTATACAGTATTAAGTGCGTTTATGTTTCTTAATTTTGTTTGACTGATTCTGTATTATGTGGGAATGTAAATACTTTCAGTATCAAAAAATCTGTATTGATGTGTTATCACTAATTTTGGGCTCGCTCATCTGGCATACCATTGCTGTATTCGTGTAGAAATTTTGTGAGTCGAACGTAGACGTCATCGCGAAGAATAAGTGCAAAAAGTGCACAAAAAAGATTGCGAACGATGCGTGGAGTTGTACGGTATACCATAGTACATTTTACCCGTGTTCCATCACGAATTATTTACTGTTGAGACCCGAGAATCATTGTTGTGCTCACATGCATCGTTGCTATAAAAAGATGGGCGATGAGGTCGTTGATCCGATTATTTCGCGAGCCGAGTGGCATGATATAAACTGTTGCCTTGGCGGCGTTGTTAGCTAGGACGTTTTGTCGCTTGACACGTCATGCCCACACCGGACTGCCGATTTGCCGACCGAAAGTGATGATAGCGTGTTGGTCGTCACGGCCGATCAGCCACCTCCAATGCCGCTTGGCTGGTGAAGTTTCAATGAATCGCCATTTTCTTGAACTGATGACGTCTATAAACGGCATAAAATCGTACAGTGTTGGTTGCTTTGACGTTATAGATGAGCAACTATACTCTATGACCAGCCAGGCGTTGGAGCACGATGGGTGCATCAAGGAACTCGTATCCAAAAATACTGCTTTACAGGCCCAGGTTGGTGAGCTTGCATCCCAGATGACTGAATTGAAGGCGTAAGTGTGTGCGCGTAAGACCATTGAGAGGGCTAAGCCTACGTTTGATCTGAGAGTGACTGGAGAGCCTTGTAAGTCTGGTTGCTCCTTGGCTGAGATTATGACATCTGTGTTAGTGATACTTAGTTTGCAGCACTAAGAGAGCGATATCTTAAATATAAAACCCATGCAACCAAAAAGTGCAAAAACCTCGGCAGATGCGGCTGGACCTGCAGCGACACCTGCGTATAAATTCATTGTATTATTTAAGTTGACCGGTACGCGTGATTTTGTTCTGTCTAAGAAGAAGTCTTTTGGTGAAATTAAATACTCTACTTTATTTTCGGATCTTAATACAATCGCTGTTATAAAATTTTATGAGATGCTTTTCGACCCGGTACACAAACTCTACATGCGGACGAAGGAAGTAGCAATGGATCGCGGTTCTGTATATGTTTGGGCGCGTGAAGGTGAGATTTTTATGTGTAGAGACAATAAGTCCGATATTATTATTTTTGCTTTAGATTTGGATCTAAAATTGTTAAATTGACTACCTACCAGGCCTTTCTCAGGGCCTTGCGGTGCGTGCGCCAATAGTTTGCGTATTGAGCATGTAAATGCGAACTCTATGGGGGCACATATGGATGAAATTGGATGGCTGCTTAATAAGTTAAATCTTGGGGTATTGGCTATATCTGAATCGTGGCTTACTCCAGTGCGCAACCCGTCATTATATTCAATTCTATCGTACCACCTACTGCGTAATAACCGCTCTCGGAAATCAAATACTGGTAAGAGAGAGTATGTTCAGAGTGTTGGTGTGGCCTGCTATGTAAAAGATACAATTTATTGCAAGGTGTTGGACTTTTCAGTTATATCATCGGTTAATGAAAATAAATGTATGTTTGTTGAGTTGTCTTGACTAATGTCACCGAAGCTCTCATTGGCAGTGGTATATAGGCGACCTAAAGGCGAAGTACTTTTGAAATTTTCTGAAGCCTTTGGTGGTTTTGTTTTTTTCGGTATTTACTCAGTCATTTCGTGTCTTAAATATAGTAAGGCTATGCTCTCTGCAGACGATCTTCAGTTATACATCCAATACCTACCCGCAGATATCTTAGATACTATTAGGAAATTTAATATGGATATTGGTGTCGTTGACTGTTGGACCGACAATTATGGACTGTCGTTCAATTTTTGTAAGATTAAAGCACAATTGTTGGAAATGCCTCAGTGGCAGAGGACGATTAACCGCTCAGGTATACCACCAATAGTAATTCATGATACTGTGGTGCCCTTCGTTAAGTCATTTAAGAATTTGGATCTTATTTTAACCAACGATCTCACTTGGAAAGCTCAGGTTTCTTGGGTTTGTTCGGTTGTCCACAGTGCATTGCATAGGCTCCAGTTTAAGGCGAGTTCGTTGTCGTGGTCGATAACAAAAATGCTCGTGGCTGCGCTTGTACTCCCCCACTTCGATTACGTGTCGCTGGCCTACCTGGACCTTTCACAATATCTCCTGCTCAAGTTACACTGATTGTTTAATACGGTTGTAAGATTTATTTTTGGAGTGGGCCGTGACGCCGAAATAAGGCCTTTTTATCGGCAGCTCGGTTGGCTGACTGTTAGGGCCCGGTGGAAATACTTCCTGGGTTGTATGATTTATCGGTTGCTTACCTCAGAGAAACCAAAATACTTGGCAGACCTGTTACCACAGACTGAAGATCTAAGGCAATCTGCCAGACATGTCACGGCTGGCCTTTTTATCCCTTTTGAACGGACAGTCACGTATCAGCGATCTTTTGTTTTAAGTACTTTGAAATTATGGGTGGAGATTCCTGAGTCTGTGAGATTGGAGGTCACTTACAAATCTTTTAAAGTTGCTTTTTGAACATTTATTTGAAGCTGAATGATAACTAATTTTGAGAGTTAATTATAAGTATTGAGATAAGTTTTGATGCATATATACATATATATACATAAATACATTTTCAGGTATATTTATTGGATTCACAATCATATTATGTTAATTAATGTCAAAATGCGCCTTATAGGTTATTCAAATAATTTGTTATTTACGTCAAAGATCCGTTATAGTGTATAGTTATGTCTGATCTATATAATAATATTTGTAAGCCTTTATGTATTTTTTACGTTGCCATACAGTTTATTAAACCTTGGCATCAATGAATTTGTTTTCATCATCATCATCTCTCTCTCTCTCTCACTCTTTCTCTCTCTCTCTATCTCGTGTGCCACGAAAAGAGAACAGAGAAGTAAAGGTGTAAATTTCAACAGTTTAAGCTTAAGTGAATATTCGATAAGTTGTACAAACGCAAAATAACACAAAAAGTGTAAGTTAAAGTTAAATTTTATACTGTGCAATTTTGTATAAGTTATATGTATGGTGAAAATGAAAAAGAAACATCTTGTGATTGGATATCAAGAAAAAGATAAGGACATCATTTTTTCTTTTTTTTATGTCAATCCAGTGCTCAACTAAATTATACAGTCCATTACATTGACGTTCAAGAATGGCGATCAAGTAACTTGCTATCCAAACTAAGTCCTTCGAGCTGGATCGACACAAGGAGGAGAAAGTGTGCCACGCAAACTAGCTAGAGATCTTAGCCGATACTTTTAAAGCTAAGCGGGTGCACGTACGTACCAAGAAAAAGTAACGTGCCACGTGGCTAAGCAAGTAGCGGCTCGGCCACTATTGTATAGTTCTACGAAAGCGCGTCCACATTTCAAATTTCTCTCTCTCTCTCGTATGCTGCGAGAAAAAACCAGAAAGTGTGTGTGGAAAAAGGATAGTATTGGCTTCTTTTTCTCTCTCATGTGCTGCAAGAAGTAAAAAGTACGTGTTACAAACTCTGTCTCTCTCTTTCTCTCTCTCTATCTCTCTTATGTGCTGTAAGAAGAGATCAGAAGAAGCAGAAGGTGGGCGTATAAAAAGAACGGTATTGGTTTCTCTTTCTCTCTCATGTGCTGCGAGAAGTAAGGAGGCTAGTACGCGTTCCAAACTCTGTCTCTACCTCTTATGTACTGCAAGAAGAGAGCAGAAGAAAAAAAAAGTATGCCGCACGAATGAGCTGGTGCTCTTAGCCTGCTATCTTAAAGCTACGCCACACAGTAGTCAAACTATTGGTTTATGGATTTTTGTAAGAAATGTGTGTTTGTCTGATTGAATGATTATGATATCATAAAGATGTAGTGATTAGGGGTGCGTTGAGGGGTAGTTTTTAACATCTGAATTCTTTTTTTCAACTTCCGACCACTTGTCCTATACTCTGGGGTGTTTAAGCTTCAAGCTTCCAAAAGAATCATCTTGAGCAGCCTATCACAGTGGCTGCTATTTTATTTTGACACAAAAAAGGGCGTTTTTTCCTACTGTGCGCCGCGGCACGACGAGGAAAAAAAAAGCACTTATTCGGCTCAAAAATCTGCCTACACTACAATGTTCCAGGAATCATCACCAATTTTTTTAATACCAAGAAAAGGCCATGCTTTAACGTATGTCTGCAACTTTTTTTATTAAAAACAATATCATAACCTTAAAAATATCGTTATTCAGTTTGAATATTCAGAAAATTTTTTTTTACAAAATTTTCTATTTAGAGATTTTTAGAGTCTTAGAGTTGCTTATTATGAATCTTATGTTGTTTATAAAAATAAAAATAGGGGATTCAAAATGGGTGACATAAGACATATATTCTAAATTTTTTTTAAAAAACATGAAAAAAATCACTTATTTGGCTCGGAATTCTGCCTACAGTAGAATTTACTAGGAATCATCACCAATTTTTTTTTTAATACTTAGGAAAGGCCAAGCTTTAACATATAACTGCAACATTTTGATCAAAAACAATATCGTAGCCTTAAAAAATTTTGCAATCTAGCTTCAGATTGAAGAAAAATTTTTTATTACAAATATTCGTATTCAGAGGATGTTGCTTATTACGAATTTGATGTTTATTCTAAAAATGAAAAATGTCAAGTCTAAAATGGTCAACGAAAAAAAAGTCCTAAATTTTTTGATAGAATTATGAATTTAAATGCTTCTTAGGATAAGTGATTACACAGGACCACAAAAAAAGTAAGTGGAAGGGTCCCTTTCAGCAACCATGCATTTCTTATGGATTTTGAGGCGCTGACTTCATTCCTATTGTCTAAATTGCTCTATCACATCGTTGATAAAAAATTTTGTTAATAAGACATTTTCGTTGATAAAAAAGAATTGTGATGTGATAGAGCAATTTAGACAATGGGAATGAAGTCAGCGCCTCAAAATACATAAGAAACGCATTGTTGCTGAAAGGGACCCTTCCTCTTATTTTTTTTTTGTGGTACTGTGTTATGAACCTTGTGTTTATTTTTCACTGTTCAAATTAGCAGATATGAAGTGGTGGCTGCAAGAACCTGCATTTGATTCAATTCTTACAAAATCTATATTTTAAAGGTTTTTGAAGGAGGTGATAATGAATCTAGTGTTTTAGTTTGAAAGTAATAAATGGCAAATATAAAATACTACCTGAAAGAGTAAGAATATTAATTTTTCCTGTGGAAATATGTATTCCAGAGCTTTTTGAACCACTTAGTACAAGTCAAATGTTAATATTTTTGAGTTTAAAATCAAGATTACAAAATGGTAGCCGAGAAAATTGAAAATTTTTTCGATCGAACAAAAATTGGCATACAGAAGTGTTTGAAGTCTGTGAGTATTAGCTGACTGTTTTTTTATGCATATTAAAAATAGTGGATAAAAAACGAACGCATCAACTTTTTTAAAATGAATATGTATAAAATATTTTTTTGGATCACTTATTACAAATCTCATATTTATTTTATCAAATTTCAAACAATAAATACAAAATGGGGGCTAAAATAACAGAGTTTTACTTTTAATCAACATAAATTGCTTTGTATTAATTTTTGTTGTTGTAATTTTTAGTAATCTTACGGTTACTCTCTGAAATTGAAAGTGCCTATCAAAACATGATGGCTGAATCAACGAGAATTTTATTCTTTTTATAAATTTATTTGGTAGAATAATGTTCTTAAGTATCTTCTTGATCACTGAATACAATACACATTTTTTTTAAGTTCATAATGTTGAATACAAAATGATGACACGAAGAAACAAAATTAAATCGTATTCTTATGATAATTTGTATTAAGGGTTGTTTCAAATTGCTGATTACGAATCAGATTTTTTTTGAAAATTTTTCATTGTAGTGTAGGCATATTTTTGAGTCAAATAAGTGCTTTTTTTCCACTGGCACGCTGCGCCGCTGCCAGTGCGTATATGCACTGAGGACAAGAAAAGTGCCACGTGGCTCATCAAGTAGCAGCTGGTCAGCCATTGTATAATTCTTTGAGCCCTTACACAGTCCGAATTGTGCTGTGAAAAAAAATCAGAAGGTGCTTGTTTTAACATTCTACTTCCCTCTCTTTTACATATCACACAAAGAGAGCAGAAGTTGTGTATACACAAATTAGCCAGGCAGTTGGTTGGCTCTAACAACGCAAAATAATATCAACGAGAAGTCCGACCACCTTCTTAACTAATGTAACAATTCATTATTACAAGCTGTAAGATCTGAAACCTCTTTTCTTTTCAACTGTCAAGGAGGTCCACAAAAAAACAAGAATATTACAACAAGTTGACATTCGTAAGTAATAAGGTAAATGTTCCGATTGTGAGACAACGTCCCATTTAATGGGATGCTTTGAAATCAATTAATATTTAAATAATGTAGAATATATAGAATTGTAAAAAATTTTGTTATGTTATACGTGAAAACATTTATCATATATCTTTTTTTCAAAGCCATAGTACGTGTGGAATATTAAGAAAAAAATGTTTATGGCAACTCTGCTGTTGTAGTACTATGGGACATATCAATCAGCACCTATTTTGACTTTCACTTCACTGAGTTTTTTCTTAATTAAATTGAATTCTTTGTCGAAATATGTTTTTTTCACGAGCTTAGGTATTCCTAAATACATTTAAAAACAAAGATCAGTATTTTTAATGCAGATTGTTTATTTGTAACTATATCTCAAAATACGCACATCTAAAATTTGAAGGTTCCAGTTAATGGTACAGCATAATGCATGTACCGTACTTACGTACATTTCATATTTATGCCTTTGGTCCGATAAATGAGACACAGCAAAGTTATTGTTTTTACTTGCAAATCTTTTATTCTGTTAAGTCAAAGTAAACACAGTTTATTTTAATCAATTTTGAAGTTATTGTAACTGATTATACTTATATCCAGCTTCATAGTAAGTTAATTTTTGACATACAGTAATAAATCGTCCACATAACCTCAAAAGTGAGCAGTCATAAAACTCTTTATTTTGTAATTACTTCCATAGTTAACAATATTTATTGATTTTAGTTGAAAAATGAAAGAAAAAAAGAGAGATAAGACTGACAGCAAAATAGCAAAAAAAGTCGCCTTTAAAGGTGTAAATAAAATTAAATGTATGAAAAAGAAATTTATTCTACAAATTTTTTAGTTTATGATTTTTTTCACGATAAACAATTTTTTAATAACCACGTTATATTTTATTGCAATAATTATTTTATCGCACACTTTTTACGTGCAGACAATTAGACCACACAATCGATTTATTCGATTTATTCATTCGAAATCTACATTTCTATTATTTTACTGTAAATTTTATTTTATTATATGACGTGTATTGATTTTATTTTACAAAAAAAAGAGAGAAAAAAAAAACAATTACAAGAGAAAAAAANATTGTCAGTCGATAGCACGACAGGTGACGAGTAAGTCAACCAAACTTACGAATTCTTGCGTACCTGCGGTAACAATTTACATCAAAATTTATTGTATTTTGTGTTTGAGCCTTCCAGATCACTCATTGTGTGTTTTTAATTTTAATTTTGTAGCCTGATGAGGCTGACGCATATTGTCAGCGAAACGTTGCGCATTAATAAATCAACGCAAGAAAATTTAAATACACTTTACTTGTATTTATTTATTTTCGCACATTTCGCCCCCAACGGATCACTGATCACTTTGAATTTCCAAATTCTCTGGGGGCACTGATATATACTAACAAACCATTAATAGATTTTGTTCTCTTAATATTTTGTTGTTTGTCATAATTTAAAGTTTATTGTCATGCATCATACTGTTTATTTATTTAAATCCTAATGTAAATTGTATGGATGAATAAATTAAGTTTGAATATCACTAGAAATTATTATTATTATTATTATTTCCGACAGTTATTTGAAATCTCAATTTTTATCTTCCTTGAGCTTATTTTATTAAATTATAGAAGATTATGATTTAGTGATTTTATATAATTAAACTTGTTAATAATTTTTACGATCTACAACATATTTTTTTTATGACTGTAGGTTAGATATAACAGTTTTTGTATGTCCCATTAACAGGTACTAACTGATTGGGACAACTGGGCCATGCTATTTTTTGATGTGCCATTAATCGGTTCCTCATATTTTTCCCTATTATTTCAAATTAAATTATTCTTGTAATATTATTTATACACTGAAACAAATTTTTTTTTTTGCTAGAACACGTCATTGAATATTATAATACAAAAAATTTCCCACTTATATGTATTTTTTAGTTTTGAATGGCTTAATTTACTTTTTAGTACGCTTAACCCTGTCTCACAATAGGAATATTTACCTTAACAGTGTTGCGAAAATGTATTACGAGATTTAAGATATTTTAATTGAATACAGGCATTTTAAACACTAAATTTAATTTTGACATTTTAGACTATAAGATTTTCTTTTAGTTGAAAGTTGTTAAGACATTAGAATTCTTTTAGTTTGTAATGTATGATTCATGCAAAATTTTTCTTACTTTAAAATTTATTTTATTTTTATTGTATACTTAATGTATCAAATTTTAAGTTACGAAACGACTGTCCCTTGTACTTTTTAAGAATTTTATCAGTTGATTGACCAAACCAAAAATTGCTGTGATTCTAGAAAAGTGAAGTTTACAAAATTTTTGACAAAATGATTGATAATGTTCCTAAGATAATAAATTTTCTTAAGTAAGATAACTGATGTATTTTAATAAAGAGAAAAAGAACTAAAAAACACTAATTTTTAATTAGGAATTATTGCGTTAAATTTGGATCACAAAATTATAATACTTGTTTATCTTGCTTAATTGAGAAATTGTTTATTTTAATTAGATTATAGATTGTTTCATTGGTTAATTAACTTCACCGACAAAATGGGATTTGCATTGCTCTCTTCGCAACGCCACAGAACCCATTTCACCATACCGATTGCTTAAATTTATTTTTAACTAATCCTCACTTTTAGAAGGCATAGAAGATCGTGATAATTCTAATAGAAAGGCTCACTCTAAGCGCACCACTTCCAATACCGATAGTCCCGATAATTCTTTCTCCTCTTTGCGATGAATCACATTCGCTAAGATCTTGTTCACTATTTAATGAAAAATCAGTAGTGGATCAGAAAGAAGTCGTTTTTCAGGAAGAACGATGTTTGAATTGTTTCAGCACTCACTTTGTTAAGAAATGTTTTTTTTCCGGACGTTGTAGCTAGTGCAGACCTAAGCAGCACTCCCTTTTACATCAGGATAAGACCAAAAAAATGACTTCGTCTCACCAAACAAACACTGCAGAAGACGACAACGATGAAACTAGTGTTGTTGAATCTGAGGAAGAGAACTCAACTTCGATCAATCAGATCAACAAGGTTGTTCCCAAAAGAGAATCGGGTATCCTTCTACGTACTGTTTGAGTTCACATCAAGAGTGTTAACGGGGAAAAATTCTTAGTACGCTCTCTAATATATCAGAGATCTCAACGTTCAATGATCTCCCAATCTCTTTGTCATTTACTTCTTTTAAAGCAGCAAAAGTGAAGTAGTAATAGAGAGACCCACAGCTTCCATTTTGATCGAGTTGAGCCCTCACTTCAAGTCGAAAGAAGTTTTAAAGACTGAAGTTTTAGTACTCCCACGCGTTTTTTTTAACTGACCGCCTAATACTGCACAGTTTACATTGCCATTAGAAATTGAGGGTTTACAGCTGGCTGACCCTTAGTTCATGCTTGACGACTAAATCGATCTTCTCCTTGGTGCCGTGATCCACTCAGTAGCAGCAAAGGAAGACGTTAGAACAGGGTAACTCGATGAACCAGTTACTACGGACACAAGGTTGGGCTGGTTATTATCCAGTCCAATGGGTCCTATCGCTTCCACGGTTGCTTCTCAAACTATTTTTATCAACTTGCATTAAAAGATGTCTCTAAAATTCTGCAGAAGTTTTGGCACTTGAAAGAGCCTCCCAACCGCACTGGAGAGCTTAATCCTGAAAAGAAGAATTATAAGAAGCATTTTATTCATACCGTTAAGAGGACTGAGTAAGGTCGTTTTATGGTTCGTTTGCCCTTTAAACTAAATCCTTCAGTCATTCAAGCTTACTCTGATTTAAATCAAAAATGTTTTAAAGCTATGCTCTTTAGTATAGAAAGAAAATTGAAGCAGAATGAAAAACTTAAGGACGCTTGTTCGTCCTTTATGCCCGAATATCTTGATTTGAACCGAGTTTGTACAAGGTATAAACGAACATCATTGGCTACTCCCTCAACACGGGGTAGTTCGAGAAATGAGTTTAATAACTAAACTCTGAGTAGTTTTTAATGGTTTCGCTAAAGCAAACGGTTCTATTTCTTTAAACGACGTTTTACACTATGGTTGGAATTTTTTACCTTATCTCTTTGACTTGCTCTTAAGATGGCGTAATTACCGCACCGCTTTTACCGTTGATGTAGAAAAGATGTTTCGTCAAATCTTAGTACACGAGTCCAATCAATCCTTTTAAACGATTTATTAGCACTTTTAGAAAAATGCAACCATTAAAATCAATAAGCTACTTACTGTAACTCACGCTTTAGCTTGTTCCCCTATTCAGCACATCGCGTCATCAAGCAGCTTGCATCAGAAGTCTGAGATCATTTCGTGCGGGGATCTGACATATTAAATTGAGAGATTTATACGGACGACGTGTTATCAGGAGCTCATAGCAAAAACAAAGCTGTACTAAAAATAGATGAGCTTCAATCCTTGGTTCAAGAAGAAAGATTTCAGCTACGTAAATGGTCCTCCAATTATCGCAGGTTGATTCGATCTTTGGAGCCAGAATTATCTTCCACCATGAACATATCGTTGATTGATGCTGACAACGTTGTGACGGTACTAGGTCTTGTCTGACAGCCAGATCCTGATAATTTTTTTTACAAAGTAACGATTGAAGAACTTCCAGAGATTCAGACGAAAAGAGAAATATTGTCCCGTACTGGGAAATCGTTTGATCCGTTTGGTTGGCTTAGTCCTTTAATTATTACTGGCAAAATTCTTATGCAATCATTATGGATACTAAAACTGGATTGGAACAATTCTATTCCTAGCACCTATATCGATTAACGGCAACGTTGGCTCCTGGGGCTTCCAAGAGTAAATCTACTAAAAACACCCCAGCGAAACCACTATTCCTCTCATTGAGAACGCCTCGAGCTTTATGATTACGTCGACGCTTCAAAGTTGGCTGATGTCGCTGTTCTTATCTCAGAGTTGTGAGAGGCGATCAGATTTACTTTTCTTCGCAAACAGCCAAAACCAAGGTCGAGCCAATAAAAACAGTAACTATACCTTGAATGAAACTTTGCGTGGCTCATCTTTTGGCGAAGCTTACCAATCATCACCTCAAGGAAATGGGACATACCTTTAATGCTATTCACTTGTGGATTGACTCCCAGGATGTTTTGCACTGGTTTAATAAACTTCCTTCAGATTGGCCAGTGTTTGTAGTGAACCGTTGTGCTGAAATTCAAACTATTGTTTTCACAGCCAAGAGGCATTACGTAAAGGATAAACTCAACCCTGCCGACATAGCATCGCGAGGTATTTACCCGGAACACATCTAGTTATTCGATCAAGAGTATAAGTGGCAAGAACAAATCTATTAACTTAATACAATTTACCCAAAATTAGAAGATACGGTATTGGTATCTGTCGTTTCTCAAACTTCTGTCACCAAGTATCCCAGTTAGGATCTTCTATCACGTTATTTTGATTCTAAGAAATAATCTAGAATAGCGGCTTATTGTCTCTGACTTATGGTAAAGCTATACGCTGCTCTTCAAAGAAAGTTAGTAGGAAAGGAGAAAATCGAGCTTATAAGGTTCCTGTTTCTTGAGTGGTTCGAATTATGAACGAGCTCATAGCTTATTTCTTAATTTCAAAGAAATCTACCTAGCAGAACTTTACTGGGACTATCTACATCAAAAATACTTTCTTAATGCCGAACTCAAGATCTTGAAATCGAACGTCAATCTCTCCATTGATCAACAAAAACCCTTGTCTTCAGGAAGTAAGCTTAACAAGTTAGCTCTCTTCCTCGATAATACTTTGATCCACATTGGTGGACAATTGCAACGATCCAAACTTAGCTTTGACTCCAAACACCCGTTGGTTCAGTTGCCAAACGAGCTTTTGACTACTCTGGTAATTCGTTCCTTTCATCAACAATGTTTACATGGAGGCCCTCGAATCACCCTGGTGAATATGCGAAAGAAATTTTGGATTAATTGTGGTCTTCCAACTATAAGTCCGACTCTTTAGAGCTGTATCGTGTGTAGAAGATACCAAGGTCGTACTCAATCACAAATAATGAGTTCCCTTCCTACTCCTTCAGTTTTACCCTCGCCTGCCTTCACAAGGACATGGACTGACTATGCTGGATCTGCAAAGGTCCATTTATCTAAGTCTTGAGATCATATTACCACTAAAGGTTTGATAGCCGTTTTTTGTGTCTGTATACTCGAGCTATCCACCTTAGGATCATAGAAGATTACACTGTGGACCTATTTATAGAGGCTTTTATTAGATTTACAGCTCGCCGAGGCCATTGCGCTGAATTTTACAGCGACCAAGGTAGTAATTTTATGGGAGCTGGAAGACAATTAGCGCAGATGTTGCAGGAATTCAGTCAATCTTATCCTCGAGCATATTTAAAACCACTTTAACGGTCTTTGGGAGGCCATGGTAAAATAAGCCAAGTATCACCTAAAAAGAGTTGTTAGTGACCAGGCCCTTACTTTCGTAGGCTATTCCACCTTGCTCTATAGGATTAAAAGTCTTTCAAACTCTCACCCACTAGTTCCCTTAACTGATGATATCGACAGTCCAAAGGTCCTCACACCCGCTTTCCTTTTAACCTTGAAGAAGCCTTCTGTCGTCCCCAAGGCAAGCTTGCTAAAGGAAAGAGTAAACCTTTTTTAACGCTGGCAGTTTATTGCAAAACTTTCTCAGCAGTTTTGGAAGGCTTGGTCAACTGAATATCTTACTTCTCTACAGACTCGAACAAAATGGTAAAAACTATCTCGTTTAATTTATCCTGGTGACTTGGTTCTACATACGTCAAAGAATACTCCTCCCGGTACATGGCTTTTTGATCAAATTCTCGAAGTTATTCCTGGTAAGGACACATTGATTCGCGTCACCTCCATAAAAACCAGCTCCACAACCCTTACCCATCATGTTTATCGTCTTACTTTGTTGGTAGAAAATGACTAAGAATTAAGTTGGCTTGCTCTTGTTTTACAAGTTGAAAGCCAAGGAAGGAGTTTATTTGGATTAAGGTTTGGTGAGAAAGGTAAGGGAAGAGTCAATTAATTAAGTTGTCGCCACTGCCGAAAGGTGCGAGACAAGAACGAGCGAAAAAGAAACGCTAGCCAAGTCAGTTGCCGTCTGCACATCAAACGAATCAGGCGTTCGTATTGCTTCGTGCATAACGGGGCCTGAGCGCCTAAACTAAGGGACCAAGTATGCAAATTTAGTGTAACGCGCTAACTTGTTTGTATGGTGGAAATAAAGAGAAACATCTTTTATCAAGAAAAAGGTGATAACATCATTTTTCTTTTCTTCTTCCTGTAATCCAGCGCTTAACTAAATCATGCAGTTCATTACATCGACGTTCGAGGATGTCAAGTAGGTAACTCGTCATCCGGACACCACTGATGGTCCTTTCAATGCCATAATTGAATAACACTTCTATTTATGGTTTGAGCGGTTTAACAATATACTAATTGCAATAATTTGTTAATGGATAAGTAAGTTAAAACTTTTAAAAGTATTTAATACTTGTTAAAACTGTTTCTCACATAATAATATAATAGTTTCGTTATAAAAGTATCGTTTTCCTACTTTGATTCCCGTATACGGTCCTTTTATCACATGCATCAATAAAATAATACTACATGAAACACCTTCGAAGCTTTGAATGTAAGTACTGGATATTATTTTGCATCATCTGTAAATAGTGCCAAAGTCAGATTCTTTCATAAAAAAGTTTCTAAATAAATAAACAAATTGTTTTCCCAAGAATTTAAGAAATTCTCTAAATTTATTTGGAAATTGTTATTAATACCTTACCATATGTTTATTTGTGATCGTAAAGCTTTTTTTGATTTGATACCCCAATTTTTTTTTTAATTAGCTCAATTGGTACAAGAGAAGCTAAAGAAATGCCTTTATGACAGATCGAGAAAATTTACAACGTATAAAGGCGCTTCTGACACTGGTACGGGGTTCTCCAACAGCCATTCTGGCCTTTTGACTGTTTAACGTTAATTTCGTTATAACAGTGTTGTACGCTAGACAAATATTAATTAACTTTAAACCTTTATAACTTTAGAACTGATATAAAAATCATATCTGACCTTATGCTTAAGGCTCAGACTTCTTATTGTTAAGTTAAGTGTCTTCTAGCAACTTATAAAGTTTGATAAATTATCGTTAATGAATTGCAAAGTGATGCTATTTGGTACGTAAGGCCTTCTTTCAAAGAAATAAAAAACTGGATGTTAAACCACAAAACCAACAATTTTTTAATTAAACATCGAAAATTTACTTGTATAAACACATATATCATAAAATTTCCGTATATGCACACATGCTTTACTATCACTATTCTGCAAAACAAAACAGTAGTTGTCATTAAATACCTTTTTTTTTTTGCTTTCTTACACACTTGAAAAAAAGAAAGCGAGTACTTAGATTTAATTGGGTTCCCTTCAAGAACGGTCGCGTTCGTCCTGAAGATAACTCAACTATATAGCCTTAGGCGGCCGTGGTAGCACAGTGGCTTAGGCTACGGTTCTTGTAGCTCAGGGGGCTTGGTAAAACATGCTTACAAGTTTAAGACCTGGCCTTTACACTGTTGTCATGTGCGTTATTTCCACTGTGATCTGATGGTTCGGAAGCCACGTAAAACATGTTTTTTTTTCTGTGTAAGTAGTTGATGTCACAATTGAAGTTTAGGCTGTTTTTCACTATGCCAATGACGATAGTATATATCTTCCTATATTATATAGTTGTATTAACGAAAGTAAGTCTCAGCTCCCCCCGCTCCTCCTCAGCTCCCCCTCGATTCACATAGTTATTTACTTTTTTCAACGTTATTTTTGATCAAATTATATTTAAGTTACCTCCCCCCCACTCATTCTTCACCACCCCCTCTACCTTCCCCCAAAAAATACTAATTGATTGAATGTTTTACTATCATAAATGTTAAGAAATATATGTAATTTAGTACCCAAGTCACACCTCGTTTTTAGGGTTTTCCAAGTCACTGATCATAGGTCTCCCTCTGTCTCTCCGCTCCCCCTTATTTACTATATATCTCTGAAGTACCATTATTTGTTTAACTCCATGGAACTTTTACATTTCAAATCTCTTTCTGGTTCATGTGTACTTTACCTGAATATAAAATTCTTGATTAACTGAGGACTTTATTTACAAAAAGACAGAATTCAGGAGAAGGTATAGTTAAATAGACAAATACAATTAAGCTTTTAAAACAATAATTCATTCTCTTAGCCTAATGTTGTGACATTTCATGTGTCGTTTTAACCTATCTGTTCTTTTAAGACCCTTTCCACATTGTTTACATATTTCGTTTTCATGGTTTTTATGAATTAACATACGTCTGTTTCAATGTGACGATCTTCAAAGTCATATATTTTTGAATTACTGAAAAATTTCTTGCTAAACAATATTTTTAATTTCTGATTTATTCTCGGATTTAATTTGAATAAAAATTCTTTTTGGATTCTTACATCTTAATAAAGCAACGTATAATTGTCCGTAAGAGAGCAAAGGTTTTTTAATATACAATCCTAAGGAATCAACACTCTGCCGTAATTTGTTGATAAACATAGAACATGCTAATACAAAGGGAAACTGTTTCCTATAGAAGACAAAAGGTAATGATGATGAGGTACCAGTATTCAATGTTATTCTAGAAATATAAGCTTTGCTTTCTTTTTTTTCTCCCGTTATCATTTCTGCTTCTGTATTATACTTAAATAATTTCGTTATTTTTAATCTTGTGCCTCTACAGAGACCGTCTCATATACTTTAAGTTCTTATAAACATTACTATAGCATTTATTTTTTATTTTTATTCGTGTGGTTGAAGATCTTTTCTGATTTTATTTAAAAATTCAATTGAAAAAATAATATTTATACTATCATGTGTTTTATCAACTCCTTTCTGAGTCACGTATTCTGCTGTTGTTAACTAATTATCAGCCTGCATTAATAAATACACTAGTAATGTCGTTATTTTGTCTACTCAATTTGTTAGTGGGGGGTTGGTGAGCAGAGTGCTCAGGGGGGCCCGGGCGTCAGCCCCACTAGCTTATATATGCATAGTAACACAGCATTGCAGATTCTATTGCGCACATATATGTATATTTTTTTTTTTTTTTACTATTATAGTGCTTTACGTCCGGCTCCTATAAAGGGCACTACACAGGGTACTTAGCACTTTGGAGAAGGAAGGGAAGAGGGATGGGAGGCCCTTCCATTACTGGGAGGGAGGGTAGGGGGAAATTAGGCAATTTTTGCTGCGAGAAGGTTGCCTAAACCCTCCTCGAGGAGCATTGCGTGGTGAAAAAGCTCTTGTGAAAAATCACAGCGGTACTTGCCCGAAAAGTCGCACTGGCCGGGAATCGAACCTCGGTCTCCCGCGTGCCAATCCACGACCTAGCCGACCGAGCCACCGCGCGCTCTATATATATATATATATATATATATATACATATTGAAACGGTCCACTTTGTTAAGGGTAACTCGTGAAGGAAAGTGGATCGTGGTATAACGGCAGACAGAGGAGCTGAGGAAACACGTTACCAAAAAGAAACGAACGCANCTGTTTTGCCTCGCTCAGCTGTTTTTTTAACCATAGTTGGTTAATTATCGCAGGGCTCCAGCACTTGTTGATAGAGTTGCACTTATTGTAAATACGTTGTATTGGCAATAAAAATCCCTAAGTGACTTTACTAAGAGAAAGTTCTGATTAAACAGGAGTTTTTGGCATTAGGATTTATTTAATTTTTTCAATTCACGTAATTTCAAGATGCAATACGCAAAATCTATTCGGCTGACTATTATTGAGTTTTTAATGTAAGTCATTTAAATACCTTAAACCACTTGATTCTTGATATTTGTTAAAAATTTTGATTTTTTGTACATAGCAAAGCTTGAAAGTGCTGATTCATTTTTTTGCAGTTTTTAGATATTATTTAATGCGAAATGGTACATAACGGTACTAGGGCACAAAGAACAACTATGAGCGCCTGAAGGGCATGAATGTTGTATCTTGGTGCCCGAGTCGCTAATGTTTTTCTTACCAAAGGCGCAAAGTGCAATTTTGCGCCCAGTAAATCGCTTTGGGCCCAAAGGGTGCAAAAAACTTTTCTGCCCGTGAGCCAAAAGTGATTACAAGAGCGCAAAGTGTGATCCGAAGGCACAAAATGGCAGTTGCACTTTAGGCTTATGGTAAGAAAATACAAATTTAAAACATTTAAATCAAGTTATTTTTCAGCAAATAGTGATAGGTTTTGTGTTTTTTGCATATGTTAACAAGATGATAATGCTAGCACGAGTCACATACAAAGTCAGTCATCAGTTACATATTTTTTATTATTTTGTAAATAAATCGTTTTTCGTTGTACCACAGCAACTCTAATATATTAACAAAAGTCTTTTTATTATTGTTAGTTTATTTCTGAAGCGGAGATTAAAGAACAAAGTTTATAATTAGTGATTTAAGTTATCAACTGACATAGAAATGTATAAATGTATATTTAATTTTGTTGAAACATAGTAATTGCGTGTATGGACAAAAAACTGTACTAACAACAAGTTTATAAGAACTGCAATAGAAATAAATATAAATTATATTTAAAGATTCTATTGTCTATGCAACTAACTTTTTATATCTTAATAACATATGAAGCAAAGTTCCAGAAACCGTTGTAATCGCTAACCACGAAATCTGCCCAGTTAATTTTGCTGAAATTTTGTACACAGATTCTACATATTTTCTAGGTGGTTTTTGCATGCTTTTTTTCTCAAAACAATTAACAATAACAGCAACAAATAAGCCAAAAAGTTTTTAAAAATACGATAGCTTTTAACTTTAGTTTAGTAGAATCCACTAGGTGCTGTCAAAGCAACATCAAAGTCACCTGCAATCGAAATCAATGAGTCTAGTGATAATATTCCTAAGCAAAACATAAATAACCATACTCGTCTACTGGCAGCACGTCCGTAATAGAGCTATCAGTTTTGCAGCTGGATATCCTAGCTACCGATGACAGACTGACACTCTGCAATTAGCAATCTACGCCAATTCTCACCCTGAATAACCAAGATGACCGAGTGACACGAAAAAAAGGCGTTCTGAACGCCAATGTCCTTGGCCTAATATCCGGAGCCATCTGGCCAAAGCATAACCAACTCCGACGCTTGCAGGCGTTATAGCCGTACTTCTGACTAATTTGTTGCTGCCAAAGCACTTTTTGCTACAACAGCAAACTAAGAAGACCAACTCTTAGGAGACACGCAGCCACATCTACTAAAAGTATCGTTAGCTTTTGGTGACAAATATCACTAGTAGCCCTTTTCATAGCCATCATTAGTCTCTAAACATACTAAGCCACCATAAACCTCATTTATTCTGTTTAGAGCCATCGAACGTCAAATTACCTTGCCAATAAATATTTTTTCACATTTATTTCCAACAAATACTTTAAAGTAAGTTATACCGATCCTCTCTGATGTATGCGCTCAGTGATATGGACAAACAGGGCAGTCTTTATTAGGTGAGTGATACAAATCAATCTCCACCTTGGTTCACTAAATAACTGAGTTCCACAAAAACAAGGTGCTTTGCATGCCAGTATCTTGAAAGTAACAACAAGGGTCTCACAAATTGCTAGGAGATGGCCAATTATACGTCATATGCATGTAGCAAACCCCATTGTTAAATCCACAGGTTAGGTTATTATGTTACTGATTAATTGGCCAACTCACAGCGATTCACGAAATATCGAAAGACCTGGATCAGACCCCTGCTCCCGACTCTTCGATATCTCGCAAATCGCTGCAAGTTGTCCGCTTATACTATATATACATATATGTGTGTGCGTGTGTGTGTGTAGCAAATCCCACTGTTAAATCCACAGGTAAGGTTATTATCTTACTGTATAATCGGTCAACTTTCAGCGATTTGCGAGATATCGAAGAGTTGAGATCAGATCCCAGGAGCAGTGGTGGTCTTCCGACACGATCTGAAGGTTTATTACGTATATCTGTAAGAAACTTGTCATTAATGCCATAAACTTGTATGATTGTAAGAAATGTCAGAAACTTCAAAAAATCGTTTAAAAGTCTAATAATCCGATTTGTGTGTGCATAAAATAGAGTTTATTACCTAAAATAGACAGTCACTTTACTTAACGAAAATAAGAAGTATTAATTCGAAATTAACTATTATTCTAAGCTAATACAATTTTCAAATTGATATTTATTCGAAGTCTTTTTTACCGATGATTTGGAAGGTATTTATGAATATCATAAAATATTTTTATGTTAATTCATTGTGATTACCAATAGTTGAAGAATTGATTTAATTAATTTTCTTGCAGCTCACAACAGACTTGACCCAAGAGAACTAGATGTCTTACTTGGCAACTTTTTTTTTGGTTGTAATGTACCTTTTATTATTGTTGAATCAAACCATTCCAAAAATTTTGTTCATGCTCGCAACCAAGACTATGTTTTACCAACTAGGAAAACAATAGCAAACGGAATGTTAAACAACTGTTTCAATCAATTACAAGATTCTATTGTTAGCATGCAAGCAAATGATTCAGTACTACTCATTGATGGGTGAAAAAATAAGTCACCTAATACTCAAAATGTTGTTGCAATGCTCCGTTTGGATGGATTGGAAGATAAAAAGTATACTTACTTCGACTCCTGGAATTTCAGTACTTTAAGAGAAACTGGTAAACCATTGCCTGAAGTTGTCAATGAGTGCATTAAAACAGCTAGAAAAAAATATAATTTGAATATTTACGCAGTTATTACTGATAATGCTAGTAATATGATCCGAATGGGAAGACTAGTTGACGTCTGGCATATGACTTGCAATAGCCACAGTGGCAATTTATTAAGTCAGTCTGTTGTTGATAACGTTTTTGCCACTCAAGGCAATCATTTGTTAAAAGATTTTAAAAAGCCACGACTCGAATGCCAGTTACTTAAGAGAGAAGACAATAGAATTGTATCAATTGGTGAAACCAGATGGTGCAGTCATCATGATGCATTCCGTCGGTGTTCAAATAACTTGCATATTATGAGAGAAGTGGCTCACAATGAAGAAAACCGTAATCAATTATCTGAAGAGAATATAAATTTGTTGAATGATCCCAATTTCGAAGCTAGATTTACCAGAAATCAAATTGTACGTTGGCTGATTCGACTGAACTTTGGTTAAAATTAAAAGTTTCAGTTTTAAACGAAGAGTATAAACGACTTATCAGAGAAAGAAAAGAGAAAGCAGTCAATGTGTACGGATTAGTGGAAAATTATTTAAATCCCAAGTACAAAGGGCGAAGATTTCAGAACAATCAAGCGCACACGAATAAAGTTGACCAATTTTTCCAAGATAATTTAAACGAAGATGGGTTACGAAAGCTTGAAGATTATAAAAATGAAGTTGACGTATTTTCAAATCTATTTGCAAGAAATTATCAATCTGAGTTAATTTTCTGGGAATCTGCACAAATATTTTATCCAAAATTGAGTGCTTTAGTAATAAAATTACAAAATGTATGTGCTTAAACTGGCCAATTAGAAAGATTGTTTTCTGAATGGACCTATGTTCATTCGACCAAAAGAAACCGCTTGACCCCAGAGAGATCATCAAAATTAATTGCTTTGTATTATAATACACGATTGAATGATATTATTTATGATGATTTAATAAATGCAATATATGAGTAAAATGATTACTTGCAAAAAACTTTATTTTTTGCTTTAAAAAAATCATCAATATAATGAAATTTTTAAAAAGAAAAGAATTGACATTCGTTGTACTTATTTAATTCCTAATAATTTTTATGTAATATTGACAGAATTTTAATTTTGGTTTTTATTAATTAAATTGTACTCGTATAAGTAATAAATAATTAATTACACTTTGATCTTAATAATAGTTGAGTAAAATGACCAACCAACAGCAATCCAAGCGATGCAAAATTAACAACAACATGGTTTATTAGTATGGTGGCTCGTTGGTTCATTTTTATGTCTAGTAGAAATATTAGTTTGGCGCTTAGTAAATCCGATGCAAATAAATGTAATGAAGCTGTACAATTTTCAATAGAATTTAGAGATTTATTTAGATAAGTAAAAGTTGTTATTAAGGGTCCGTGGAAGCCCTTTCAGACAGCTGTTCTTATATCTACAATAACTGTCTTAGAGCTTACGATCTTACTTCTCAATCGCTATAATTTTACTTTTTTTTGCCCTTGTAGATTGAGTCAAGATTGCTTGGAGAATTTTTTTCCTTTGTCAGATTAAAAAATGTTGTTCCAAATGCGTTGTAATGCAAAAATAATTTAAAGTTAATAACCACTTCACAGTATATGAAAATAATATCAAATAGTAATTATGATCAAGATGACCGGACTTTTTTATCAGAATTTCTAGATATTTTATTAACCAACCGCTGCATAAAAACCTTTTTCATTTTATCTGATGAAAATCATGAATCGTCATCAGAAAATGATATACCAGCTGTATTAATTCAACCGATTTCCTTTAACAGAACAAAAACAAACGTATGACATTACATAGCTGGCTATTTAATTTCATCAATAGTAAAAATTCAAAAAGTCTGTGATAAATGTTTATGGGCGGCGTGGCGTGCTCACGTAAGATTTTGTATTTAAAATATAGCGAATTAACGGGGCTCAGATCACAAAATTCAAAACGTTAATTCGTGAATGAAAAAAACTTTAGTGTTTTTTAAACAGATGGAGACTATATTTAGAAAAAAAGTTTACAGGTAAGTAAAAGTATGGCGATGCATGCAACAGCTTATTAATATTTTGTGATCGTTGAATGTTATCATTGTAGCGTCTAAGCTTTTAACATCTATTTTATGACAAGAGTTTTGTACACATTTATCTTAAAATAAAAAAATTTTATAGTAATTATTAAAGACATTTTCGTTTATAGCAGTAACATTTGTTGTTTTACTACAAAATTAATGTATACATATATACATATAATTTTACTGTTTGTCCATTTATAACTGACATTATGACATGTACTTTTTTCAATCGAGTATAGGGGTTCATCCTGTCATTAAGAGAATTTCAATTAATCCCTATATTTAGTCAGTATTAATTAATTTTTTTTTCTATACCAAAGACCCACTACTTTTAAATGACATTATTTACCGTTGGTGTAATTTATTGTAATACTCATAACATCTATCAATTTAAAAAAAATTTTTTTAGCATTCAAGAATGAACAAATTATGTCTTGATTTTTACACGATTTATATTTTTTTAATCCATACATTACAAAATAATGTGTATTGAACTATACACGATTGATTTATACTTTTGTTTAAACATGTATTTTGATTTCTTATGACGTATGCCTCTATACGTACGTATACATGTATTTATAAAAATAAAATATTGATTGAGATGTATATAACTTATATGCAATGTTAAAAATTGCAAAATAAAAGCCGATGTATTTTTCAGTTTGTATTTTTATTATAAATATTTTAATTGCATCCTCTTATCCTTAGATACTATATTTCAGGTACTACAAAATAATCTTGTTATTTTTCAAGTCATATTTTCTCTTTTGATTATTTACTCCATTCAAATTTTAGCGGTTACGGTCACTTCCGCTTAAGATCAATATGGCGCTTCATAGTCTCATTACTCCCTAGAGGATCACCATACATACGTACCCCTTAGCACTTTTTGTAGATGTTTCATGCACTTGTGAGAGCGTTAAAGTGAAAAAATTAATGCAAGTAACTTTATACTAGTCTTGTGCACGGTTGATGTACTTGCGAGTGCATTAAAGTACTATACATAAGTGTAAGTAACTGAACATACGTCTGTTGAACTTCTTGCGCAAGCGCCGTAAACACGTGCCTCTGTGCACTTATTTTGCACATCAGATGCAGTTGCAAGTGCACTAAAATGAAAAAATTAATGCAAACAACTTCATGCAAGTCTGACGCACTTTTTGCGCAAGTGCCGTGCGTACGCGCCCGTTTGCACTTCTTAAGCACGTTTGATGCACTGGTGAGTGCTGTAAAGTAAAAAAATTATTGTGAGTAACTTTATGCAAGGTTCGTGCACTTCTTGTGCAAGCATCATGCAAATGCTGCTCTGTGCACTTCTTGTGCACGTTTAATGCACTTGCAAATGCATTAAAATACAATAAATTAATACAAGCATCCAAACACACGTCTGACGTACTTCTTGCGCAAGCGTTGTGCCAACATGCCTCTGTGCACTTCTTGTTCACGTCTGATGCACTTTCGAGTGAACTAAAATAAAAAAATTAATGAAAGTTACTTTATGCAAGTCTTGTGCACTTCTTGTACAAGCATCTTGCGCCCGAATCTTGCAGCACATTGATATAAGTCTGCGGAAGCACTGAGCATCCCCTTCTGACAAATCTCACCCGAGATCTCATTTTATGTCTCATGTGATTTCTCACCTGAGATCTCAGGTGAGATCTCATGCCGAATTCTCATCTGAGATCTCAGGTGAGATTTCTGAAAAAAAAAATAAATAAAAAAATTTTGTGCAACGATTATAATTTATACATTAATACAATGATTACCTACAATATCAACAGTAATTGGAAAAAAAAAAATTCGGCTAACATGAGCCTCGAACTCGAGCCCGCAGTTTATCAGGCAAGCGTCTCACCGCTTGGCCAAAGTGGATGAGATACTAGTCCGCGAATTGACGTCTATATAAAGTGTAAATACCATGTGTTATTGTTTTTCTTATTCACAACTAAATCATACAATTATTAATAGGTATAATTTTTGCCAATCTTAATTCTGATAGTTAACCATCTAGATAATATTCAGGAACATTATTTTCTTCACAAATAATATTTTTTCTTTTAAAGTTACTCTTTAGGGGGCCTTATATCCAAGTAAAGCATAAGTTCTTAATAAACTTACTAACATATAAAGCAAAGTCGCTAAAACCGTTGTAATCGCTAACCGCGAAAACTACAGAACCAATTTTGCTAAATTTTGCACACTGATTCATGACACTTCCTAGACGGTTTTAGTATAGTTTTTATCTGGAAAAATTTAATAATAATAGCAATAAATAAGCTCAAAGTTCTGCGAAAATACGCCAGTGTTTCACTTTAGTTTAGTAGGAGCCACAAGGTGGCGTTGACACAAAATCGAGGCTACCTGCAACAGAATTAAATAAGTGTGGTTATCATACGCCGGAGCGTCTCCAAAAAATTATGCATTCGTTTCCCGGCAGTTCATCGAGCTGCATATAGAGAATGAAGATGATAGTCGTGCAGCTGGACATACCGGTTACGGATGACACTCTTCTTTAAGGGGGAAGGGACTTAGATCTCCATTCACCCTAAATCTCCACGATTGACGAGTGCCATCAAAAAAAAAATTATTCTAACCGATGACGTCTCCGTCGTAACACCAGGAGACGTATCTTGCCAGAGCACAATCTGCTCCAACTCTTCAGAGTTGTGTGGCCGTTTCACAATCCAGCCTGGTGCCGTCAGAGAATTTGTTACTACAAATGTAAGCCAGGGAAGACAGCCCTGAAGAGTACGGGCAGCCACAACGGCCAACTTCTTAGTGATCATTCCAATGGCATATCTACAGAGAAAGTATTCTCCTGCAGGCCCACTTTCCCGACTAACGATGAGCAGTTGATTGTCCGGAGAATGACCCGAAGACGAGATATTCTTGGGTCAGTGTCGTACCTCCCTTCTGTACGGTCTCTGTACGTAGATACTTCAAGGGTAAGAGTCAAGCTACCCGTAGTTAGCTCTTCATCATCAGGAATAATAATAAAAAATAGCTGGAAGATTCACCACTGGCGCTTTTTAGGGCCATTATAAGTATTTTTGTTCCCTACTTAACCATCAATTTCATCGGTTTTTTTAAGGGCCACCTAAGTGTAAACTACCTTGCCAATAAATAAATTTTTACTACCATTTCCGGAAGCAATTCGTCTACTAAAAAACTATATTAACTAAAGACTGCCACTATTAAACCCAGTCAGTCATTCACTGGCAGTTGTCACGAGTGGAGTTGTTCTTTACAAGACTGAGAACCTCAGTGACCGACGACCCGATATTACCCTCTCGACCCTCTAAACATTCAACCAGGAATCACTGATCCTCTCTAAGGTCTGCGCTGGGCAAACCAACAACAGCTATGAAGAAAAAAAACTTGAGCCAACGGGACAGTCTCAACCAGGCAAGTATCACTAACCAATCTCCTCATCTAAGCTTACCAAAACAACTGAACCTGCAAATAAAAAAGGTGTTTTAGACACTAACATCTTCGACGTAGTACTAGGAGACGTTGGGAAAGATCTTTACAACTAGCTCCAAAGCTTCGGACTTTGTAATTTTTCTCTTCATCAGTCTGGGGCTTTAACAGTAGGCCAGAGAAGATCATCCTGAGATATACAGGCAGTCACAATTGCTGTTAACTGAAGTCAAGAAAGAGTTTTTTTAAGAAACTCACCGGTCTTTTTTAGGGCCATCGGACGTTGGACTACTATGCCAACAAATATATTAGAACTTAACAAAGTTAACAGAAAATACCCTTTAGAGGTCACAAAAGTTTTAAGCATGCCAAAAGTTGCAAGAGAGTGTATTGGAAGAAAAACTTTAAATGTATCTAATAAATACAATTTTAGGCGTCAAGAGACTGACGTAGAAAATTTATCAAGATTGGAACAGCAGCGTCAAAATCGATGAATAAAGAATCTATTACGTGAAAGATCAGCTTTTCTTTGTACCCTTACAGCAATCTCTGAAATCTTTAAAGATCTTAATTCAGATTTTTAAATAAGTAGAAAATGTGTTTGTATTTTTGTGGCAATAAAAAATGTAGAGTTGAAAATCCAGGACTTTGTTGCTCTGATAGTAAAGTTGTGAGATAAGAGAAAAAAAATTTTTTTTTAGTACATATTTTTTGGGAGTTTCAAATCTTAAGGTGGCTCCTCACTATAAATCCCACAAGAAGAGTAAGCATACTGCAACACAGCTTTTCATTGGCTGTGGAGGTTCTTGACTAAAAATGGATAGGTACCTAAAGTCCCTTCAGAAAAAGTTTAGTCACATTTACACGTAGAGGTATAAGAATTGAGGGAAAAAGCTCTATACTAGCCCATTAGCGGCAGTGACAGCATAACTACAAGTGTAACGGGCATATATCGTATCCTATACCGTTGACCTATATCGTACAATACAGTGACCCAAGCAGACGTATGTATACAAATCTGACAACATAACCCTTGCATGTAAATAATAATAAGCTGACGATAAGTACCTAACAAAAAAGACAATGCCCCCGACAAAAATTATTTTCTTAGTTTAGCGTCTCATTTATTTTTATTGTAATTACGATTCCCCACAACTCCTATTCATTTTACGTACAACTTTTTGACCAATTTAAACTACGCGGGCTACCACTCTTCGGTGTAGCAGACGCCCCACACTTTTTATATGTTCCGTGACTTGCACAGTTATCTACTATTTTCACAATATCCTATAAAACCCATGGTAATGTCCAAGTACCTGAATGTCGTTGGAAAGATTCTGATTTCTTATATCTGCTACATAGTTTTCTATTAAGAACTACAGTATCTTTGCTGAGATATCATACAACCTGTGCCACCAATTTGATGACCCTCCATAAGAGGCTATGTTACAGAGTCTATTTTCCAGTTAGTTTTTTTCAACAATTTTGGTGGTGACGAGATCTAAAATTTTGGGAAAAGACTCCTTGCACCTTCAAGAATCATCCTTTAAAATATCATTTAATACTCCAGTGTTTTGATGTAGTGAGGAGCCACCTTAACAGCTTTGAAAAATAGCCCTTTTCTTGAATTATACGGGAGAAACTGCAAATCAATGGCTCCTTATGGCCAACGATTTTTATATGGCATAAAGAACGCACAGTACTTTTCAGCACAATTATATTTTTTTCAATTTTTAGAGCTTATTATTTGACTAAATAAACTATGTGTATTCCGAAAAAATATATTTTTCATAAAAAAATTTTTGTTCTTGGATGTCTCAGAAATATGATATATATGTAAAATTTCTGAAAAACTGAGAACGTTTTACATTACATGTCAACACATTACGGTGTTTCATTTAGTAAGTCTCGGGCGGAGCCGATACGGGGGGTTGCTAGTTATTATAAATGTTTATTTAGATGTAATAATAAAGAAAAACTACAATATAAGACAGGCGGACTTGATGTGTTGTAAATAAATTATTTTAAAAAAATCCAAATTGCTTGCGTGTATATTATCTTATTTTGAAAAAACACTCACAAAAGTTGGAAATTCTTAAAGCCATTCATGTTATTCCAACTTTTAAAATCTTATTATACTCCTTGAAGAATTTCAGATAAAGTAATTACTTGAAAAGTTGGAATAACATGAATAGCTTTAAGGATTTTTAACTTTAATAAGTGTTTTTTTTAAATAAGATACTACACACGTAAGCAATTTGGATTTTTTTAAAATAACTTATTCACAACACATCAAGTTCCCCTGCCTTGTATTGTAGTTTTCCTTTATTATTACATTTAAATAAACATTTATGATGATTATTAGGAACTTATGCCTTACTTGGATATAAAGCCCCCTGAAGAGTAACTTTAAGAGAGAAAATATTGTTTGTGAAGAAAATAATGTGCCTGAGTATTATCTTGTTGGTTTACTATCCGAATTAAGATAGGAAAAAATTATATCTACTAATAATTTTATGATTCAGTTGTGAATAAGAAAAACCATAACACATGGTACTTACACTGTATATAGATCGAAATTGTCGGACTAGCATCTTATCCTCGCTGGCCAAGTGGTAAGATGCTTGCCTGATAAACGGCGGGCCCGAGTTCGTGGCTCATGCGAGCCAAATTTTTCTTTTTTTCCAATAACAGGAGGGTCGTCTTATGCAATTTACTTATGCGTGTTTGTGACAATACCAGGGATCATTTTCAAAATTTAAGTAACTAGTAGTCACAGTGGTTCGCATAACGTTTAAATTTTCCAAAATAAGTTTGACTTTCTTTAATAAAAGGGGGAAGTTTGTGAAGTCATCACCGTTCCCTTGAAGAAGTTGTTTGCCTTCCCGGTTCAACAACTCTTGTTGTTGATCGAATTTAGTGAATTCGCATACGATTTTATTGATTTCACGTATAACATCTCTGTCAATTATTAATCTAAACAATTGATTAATCAATTTTAAATGACACCAAAAAAACCAACAATTTGTGTCATCAACCAGAACATCAGAAAATCAGTTCGATACAATAGCACATAGATATCTATATCACTCTAACTTTTTATTTTCTCAATACACTGAGAGTCCATCTGCTGCGATTCGGCGAATTCTTTCATACCAACAAATAAGATATTTTGCTCATCATCCAACATCATAATTAATACTTCAGTATTTTTTTGATGTACTAATAGAATTGAACTTTCATTTTGACCTTCAATTTTGTCATATTCATCATATATTATTGGCAAAACATTAGTTAGCAATTGCTTTGACGATATTGGTTTATATGCTGGTCTAATCGCTTTACAAAATGTAATAAAATGTTGACTGTCAATAGCGTTAAAATTGATATTATTAGCAATTAAAAATTTTATTAAGCTTCTGATTTATTAAATTTACGTTTTGAGAGTTTAGTGAATTACAAAAAGACTTCAATTGCCTGCTAAGTTTCTTCAGTGTAGATGCAACAGTTTTCTTTTTCTCATTTTAACTCTATGAAAATAAAAGTGAAAATTTTCCATATAATTTTTTAAAACCAAAATGTAATTATATTTAAATCTATACTGTTCACTTCAATATATATATTAAACTTACGGATACAACAGTTTGACTTTTATCAATGTAGTCGTGGTCAAAGCTGATTGTCTGTGGCTCGTCATTATTTGTACTCATGCCTTCTGAACTGCTACTTCGAACTCTTCGTTTTTGTACGTTAGTCGTCATTTCAATTGATTTATGGACATCTATTTGGTTATCTGATGAATATGTACTTTCAACTTTTAGAACACATGGCTTTCTGTCAAATTAAAAACAACTAATATAAGAAAAGTCGACAAAATAAATGTAAGGTTAAAAAAGTTATTATTCTTCGTACCTGTGATTTCTTAGTCTTTTTTTTGCAGTGTTTTGAAATTCGTTTTTGCATTCTGAACAATAAGCAACTAACTTCTTCAAAGATTTTCCAACATTCTTTGAATCAACTATCACACTGTATCAAGGTTGAAAGTGACCTTCCTCCCAATAAGAATGCAATCCACGCCCATCTTTATTCATGTTTACTTTTTTCAAGTATTTATTGTAAAAAAACAACCATTAAACTAATGCTTAAACCGTTTCATTTTTCTGTAAGGTTTGGTCATGCTGGGCTGAACAGAAGATAGGTTAAGGCACAAAGGCACTGTATATTCGAAATTCGATACTTATTTCTTTATCCAACATATGGCCTGAAGGTTGCATTGGGCATCAAACTTTTAACCATCGTGGCCAACGTTGAAAGTCCATTGTCAGACCGGTCAGATATCACTGACATGACTGACATCTGACATGTGACGATGTGACATAAGTGTTGAGTGTGTCCGAAACTAATGTGTCAGAAACTTGTCTGAAACTCGTGAGATAATTTACCAGATATCTTACCTGTCAGAAACTCTGTATGTTACTCTAGGTATCATACCAATCCACCGCTGCCCAGGAGACGTTGGGAAAGAGCACTATAAGAGCACTACGTCTAGTAAGACCAAGAGCTTAGCTCACCGATCTTTTAAGGGGCCACCTTACGTCGAACTACCTTGCTTTCTTTGTTACAACTCAACAAAGTTGGCTGCAAAAGCTCTTATAGAGCTCGTAAAAGTTTTTTACAAGGCCTATAATTGTAAGACGGCAAATTGGGAGGAAAACTTTAAATTCTTTAAATGTGTATTATTTTGGGCTTTAAAAAACTGATCCGGAACATTGATTGAGATTGGAATGGCAGTGTCAAAATCGGTAAATAAATAATCAATTAAGTGACCAATTAGCTTTTCATTTAAACCATAAGATTAATAACTTAAATCTTTGATCCATTCAAATAGGTTAAATTGGATGTATTTGTATTCATAATAGTGNATAAGAAAGTTCCATTTATTTATAACATTCAAACGTACCTGCTTCTCAAAGGCATTTTTAAACAATTTAATCCGCACAAATCGATAAGGTACACATCATACCTAAAAATATAACTATTAAAAAAGATAATCCGGTTTCAGTCACCATTCTAAAGTGTCCACAAAAAATTGACAGCCTATCAACAAAGATACATTTTAATAAATAATTAACTGTTTGCGAAAACTATACAGACGATTGTATTGAAACTGGTAGCATTTATTGGCACCATAAAAACACACAATTTATTCTGGATTTGACAACACTTGAATAAAAGGATTGTTAGTTATTAACAATTGACGAAATTCCCTATTTGGAGGGTTTTCTTAACTTTGCGAATGAATAAATTATCCGAGTTTCAAAATCCTTGCGACATCTTGTAGGTCTTTTTACAAGCTAAATGTTCCACTTTAACGTTTTTTTAAAGAATTTACAGTTTTTTAGCTATTGTTAAAAATCTGATTGTTTTAACTTGAACAATTTATTTAACAACGTTTGATCAACAACTAGTTGTTGCCTAAGACCCTTTTTCAATAGTCTATGTTTCGGCTATACAAAGATATTTTTTTTTCCTAGTATTTTTGAGTTTTTGCTATAATGACACTTTTTGACTTCTAATTTTAGATGCACTACCGATTTGGAATTGCAGACAGATAATTCATATTTAATATTTCACATTCGTGGTCCATCTAAATGAAGGCTTCAAGGGAACTCTCTCCAAATCATTAATTTAATAAGGAAATCACTTATGATTAAAAACGCACTTGATTACGGAAGCGTGCCTGCACATTCGACTTTCCTTCAACAGAAAAGCGTTTAAATTTAGATCATTAATCATCAAAGATAAGATTATATTTTTTATTAGGTCCGAATCTTTAAAGATTGAGCAATTAGCCCTTTTCATATAGTATAACATGGGAACGGTCTTTCTTATGTTTAACAACTATTTTATAGCGTAAGAAATGCACGATCATTTGAAGTATCGATAAGTTTTTTAAGCATTTTTTCATCTTATCCAACGAATATTGCATGGTACTTAAACAACAACTTATTTAGTTGGAACTTCTTTACCTCAAAAATTGTCAACGATACAAATTTGTTTTGTTTCTGCAATAAGTTTTAATTGATTTAAACAAAGGGGAAGAATTAAACACGTGAAACCTGTGTGAAATTTTTGAATCCTGTTTTTCCAAACACACGTTTTTGAATGTAAATTTGTTTTAAATTTTGAGAACAACTTTTAGGAGGTTTGGTCGTTTTTTCTGGGAAGGGGTAAGCGGGTGTGCAGGGGCTCTCGTACGCTAGATAACTACCACCGACCGCGACATCAGTTGTCGAAATGCCTTAATAGAGGGGTGAGAAAAGCTAAACAGGAATGTGGTAAGCATGTACAAAGAGTTACTTTGTTTTTAAATTTTACGTGATTATGGGATGCTAAAAGGGGTATAAATGTTTGTGATGGCTGAATTTGGTATCCAAGTAGTAATAACAAGTGTGTTTTTACAAAACAAGTAATCTACGAAGCTGAAATCTTGTGAAATAAACTGACTGTACGGAATCAATTTAAGCAAATAAGAGTAAAAGAGAGGTCAGGTTTGCTTGTCTCTCTCTCTCTCTCTCTAGCTCTCACGTGTTTAAATAGATCCTTACAGCCCATACAATTCTGACTTCGTAGAAAAACTGTCTTTTTAAAATGCTCTCGTTTTGAATTTTTTGGTGACTTATTTCACTGTCGCAAACATTTCTACAACTTGCAACGTTCTATAACTACATAAAACTCATTAACAAAATTGCTCTTTTTACATGGTTATCACATATCTACTCAGCTTCTCTCACCTCTCTATTAAAAAATATATCCGTGAGATGGCACGGGCGTTTCACACCATAGGTAGTTATTTAATGTACAAGATACCGTGTTGAATTGAAAAGTAGTAACCATACATGGAAATGTCTGCCTACTGCATCACGGTTAATTTAACTGTGTGTCAATTCGTTAGTGCCAAAAAAATAAACTAATAAATGTTATGAAAAAATGACGGTACATACTTTAATGCAGCTTTTTTCCGATAGTTCCAGTAAAAAAACTTGAAAACATGTTGTTTGCATGGTAAAAAGTAATTTAAAAAAAGAAGAAGTAGACTCAACTTTTGTCAACAAAAGTGTGTTATGAATTTTCAAAAAAAAAACTTTTTTTGCACAGCATTATAGATGGAAGTCTTAAGAAGGTATGTGTAAAGTCTCATATCATAATTTCCAGTTTAATAAATTCCAGAAGCAATTTGTTAAGACGTCTCACTGCGTGTGGAAAGATCAGCTGACACCAGAGAATGTTCATTTCTTTCTCATACACTTAGCATAAGACCTGCTCGCAACTTCGTTTACGTTTGTACTGATATTTCTTTCAAATGCCCCATTAGGTGTATATTTTTTTGATACGAGAATCCTCCGTAGAATATAAGCTATCGACTATAACTTTTTCTCATCATAAATAAATCCTTAGCCTCGAAATTTTTACAGCAAAAGCTGAATAATCGCTCTCGCCTATAAGAGCAATGCTGAATAATGCAATTTTAAGAATTCTGTTCATGAAAATTCGGCTAATAAAAAATATTAAAAAAATTAATGTGTACTATAAGCATGTTGAAGTACTTTTTTTTTTCAAGTAAGCGAATGAATCTCCTCAAAATCGATCATATACCTCCTAAAAGGTTGGGCAATAAAGGGAATTGTAAAATCTGTAAGCAAGTATTCATTAAAGTTTTCTGTAAATAACATTTTAAATAAATGTCTTGCTTGGAAATTTACAAAGTTATCTCCAAAAATTATTAAAAATAATACACTAATCTAAATCGTCAAGGCATTGCTTATTTAACTGAAAACCTTGTGGGAGCTTAAATTTTTTACATTGAATCGTCGCGAGAATTTTAAAAAACTGCTTGTTCTTTGCTCGTAAGGTAAAAACTATTTATTGTTCTTTGGAAGAATAAACATTTAAAGTAAAGAAACCAAGAAATAAATTTTCAACAAAAAAGCATAGTTATATTTCACATAATTTTTTTGTGTGTTACCAAGTTTAAGTCAAACCTATAATAAAAAAAAAGGAATTTAACTGCATACTATTAGCGATATACGATTTTACAGCTCAAGCAAATTTTCTATAAAATCAATAAAACTTACCTTATTGAATGCATATTATTTATCTGCTCACATTTTTATGGATTCATCGACATCAATATATATATTTTTACCATTCAATGTACATACAATTTTAAAAAATAACAAAATTACTATTACCACCTACATCTGTCTTAAAATTTTGAAAAAATTAAAAATAGTCTTTTTTATAAGGACAAATCATGAATAATTTCAGATTGAAGTTATGATATCATATAACGTTATCAACTGTTTTAATAATGTATACTACTTAATATGAGTTTATTTTTTCTTTCAGAATCGTATGCAAGAGAGTCTTAAATTATTTGATTCCATCTGTAACAATAAGTGGTTTACAGATACGTCTATCATTCTGTTTCTAAATAAAAAAGATTTATTTGAAGAAAAAATAAGAAAATCTCCACTAACCATTTGCTTTCCAGAATATGCAGGTAAATATAACTTTTGTGTAATTTATAATAATCTTTTAGATTTGTTCTTTAAATCTAATTTCATATGGAAAATACTAGAATTACTGTAGTTAGATTTTAGTAATTACATAATAAGTAAATATGTGTGATTACAAACTTCGATGTGGAGCTTAACGAAATTTCTTTAACATACAACCGAGTTTTAGATGTATCATTACGAAGCTGTCACTGATTGTTCTTAATCGCTCCAGAAGCGTGCCTGCACATTCGACTTTCCTTCAACAGAAAAGCGTTTAAATTTAGATCATTAATCATCAAAGATAAGCTTATATCTTTATAAAAACTAGTTTTATCGAATACCCAGGAAAACAATTTATAGATATAGAGAGCTACAGAACAATGTTTTTAAAGTTTTAACTACTGATGCTATTTTTCTACCTAAGAAACTAGTAAAAGAGGCTGAAAGAGTAACTCTAGTAGATTGACGCTTAAGTAGTAAACACTATTTTTCTTACCAAGGGTGCAATAAACATCCAAACGTCATAAAAAATGCCTGGGGTAGGCAAAAGTATATGTCGTTACATACTGGTTAGAAACTTCTAAGAATTAACTTTCATTAAAGGACTTTTATATGGTCAAAAATATAAGTTCTTATACCTAATAGCGTGAAACATCAGGAAAAGCACCAGGACCAAGAGAGTCCTTGTGTTTACGCTAGTTGAATACGTACTTACCTAATGCAAACTTTATTTTTAGAGTAGTTTGGTGTTAAAGAAAATGCTAACAGTTAATTTGAAAATATAAAATGAAACCTAATAAAATGTAAAATAATAACCTTCTTGCTACCCTGCGATTGAAATTTTTCAAAACAGAAGGGATTCTATAAACATGTTTCCCTTAAGCAATTCGTTTGTTTCCTAAAAAAATTTGTATGTTACGTAGACCACAAGAAGTCTTTTCCATTACTTTCAAACCTTTTTCGTGGTATTATTTATTTTAGGCAGAGTGCCGGTCATTTTGCCGATGACTCCAATTAACGAAAACCAAAAAACCGAAGATCACAAAACCGAGAGTTATTTTGATGAATTTCAATTTTCCGCGTGCGTAATAAACCTGTAACCAGTAACCATCTAACCGAAAGTTGAATTTGGTGAAAGTCATTTAAGCGAATATCCATAAATCCGAAAATTCATTTTACCGTAGGTTTAAATTACAGAAGGCCTATTTTTCCGAAGATTCGCTTTACCGAAAACTAGTTTACCGAAAGTTAAAATATCCGAAAACCATTTAACCGTAGGTGCAATTATCCAAAAATTTTTAAACTATATATTTACGTTACAAATGACGTATTACGACACGTTACACAAGTACATTTGATAAAAAAGTTGTTTGAAGTAAAAGGATAGTGAAAAACTGAGCGCTATAGCTATTTTGGTGGTGGAGAAAAATCATCTTTGTACAAGTAATTTTTTGTAGCCTTGGTGCACAACTTTCTATGAATACAAGGTAAGCTGATTAACGAAACATTCTCTTTATACCCAATTTACTATTTTAACTGTATACGTTAATTTATTCATTATTAACAATAATATCGTACTCACCTACCTCTGAATATATTTATTGATAAAATCAGGAACATTGACGGATACTTTAGTGGAAAAGGAATCTGCAGATCCCGTTTTAAGAAATCAAAAATAAGCTACGAAGAATGCCTCAATGATAAAAATAAATAATCCTTTTTGAAATTTTTGAATACATATTTGAACATTACTCTCCATATTTATATTATTTACATTTGTTCTTTTTTTCATTATTCAGAGGTATTGCTCTTCGTGGTTCACATATTTACCGTTTCCAATGTGTCTACGTGTATGTGTGTATGTGTGTATGTTTGTATACACGTGACACATACATATACACACATATTCATCGTACACGGGTTGCAGTTAGATACAAAAAAAACCGGTCATTTGTTACAAAAATTATTTATTGTTAAATTAGTTGCTTGGACTATTTCTGCGGAGGTTAAAAATATGTCTAATCAATATTTTTACAAGTATAGTTGATAAGATAGTGATCTTTTTTTCTGTCGATGCGATTCGAAGGGCTGGGGACCGAAACCAACGAGCAGCTGAGTACGGCCGAATACGTCATCATACGTTAATTATCACCTCGAACGAAAAGACGTTACTACTTTTCTTACAAACTTTCAAAATCAATACACAGAAATGGTGGGATAAGTTAACATGGGTATTTGCACATTCATTACATTAACTAATTTAATGATCAATTGACTGTGCCGATTTAGTAAAAGAATATTGTTTTTTGATAAAACGACGGTGAATTAAAAACAAAATAATCTAGAGCCACTTTTTTCCTTTAATTCGTAGAAAAATTGCAGCTTTACGATGAACCTAGTCACATACCTATACGATGAAAAATAAGAAAGTTCCATTTATTTATAACATTCAAACGTACCTGCTTCTCAAAGGCATTTTTAAACAATTTAATCCGCACAAATCGATAAGGTACACATCATACCTAAAAATATAACTATTAAAAAAGATAATCCGGTTTCAGTCACCATTCTAAAGTGTCCACAAAAAATTGACAGCCTATCAACAAAGATACATTTTAATAAATAATTAACTGTTTGCGAAAACTATACAGACGATTGTATTGAAACTGGTAGCATTTATTGGCACCATAAAAACACACAATTTATTCTGGATTTGACAACACTTGAATAAAAGGATTGTTAGTTATTAACAATTGACGAAATTCCCTATTTGGAGGGTTTTCTTAACTTTGCGAATGAATAAATTATCCGAGTTTCAAAATCCTTGCGACATCTTGTAGGTCTTTTTACAAGCTAAATGTTCCACTTTAACGTTTTTTTAAAGAATCTACAGTTTTTGAGCTATTGTTAAAAGTCTGATTGTTTTAACTTAAACAATTTATTTAACAACGTTTGATCAACAACTAGTTGTTGCCTAAGACCCTTTTTCAATAGTCCATGTTTCGGCTATACAAAGATATTTTTTTTCCTAGTATTTTTGAGTTTTTGCTATAATGACACTTTTTGACTTCTGATTTTAGATGCACTACCGATTTGGAATTGCAGACAGATAATTCATATTTAATATTTCACATTCGTGGTCCATCTAAATGAAGGCTTCAAGGGAACTCTCTCCAAATCATTAATTTAATAAGGAAATCACTTATGATTAAAAACGCACTTGATTACGACAGTGATAATCGTAATTTTTCATGATCAAAGGCTTAAGGATATAAAGTAGTGACACCAACTGATAAATGAGTAACTACCATGTTCGCGGGTCGACAGTGCTGTTTTCATTTAGGGGGTTTTGTCTATGTTATATCTTATAGAGCAAAATAATTACAGTGGCCGCCGTTGGGAGATCTTATCAACGGTACGTGTTACAATGACAAGCAGCGCCAGTTCTCCCCACTAACGTCACCCATATGGAAAATTTTAGGTTATTAAATCATGAGTTAATGTATGATTAGTATACAAACAATTGATCGTGCTAGCCTATATCTTACTTGTTTGAAGAATACTTAAACCTATTGTTATTATTATTATTATTATTATTATTATTATTATTATTATTATTATTATTATTATTATTATTATTATTATTATTATTATTATAAGTTTTGCTTTCGTCAGATATTATAAGAAACCGCTTTAACCAAGAATAACATTTCGATGTCAAACAGTGTATCACTGCGTCTTTAAGGGGGCTCCTTCACGAAAGTCCCCAAACAGAGATATATTATTTCTTGTAAATAAAAGTCTACTGAATGTAATGGTGGTCTAAGTTATATTTCGAATGGGTCAAAATTTTGAGAAATCCAAGCTCAAAGTTGTAACTATTAGCACGTGTTCCTATGGGGCAGCGTGAGAAGCAATTTGTTTTCATTTATAATGAACCTAAATTAAATGTCCCAGCAGACTGAATATATACGTTTTGTAGATGAAGTCTTCCTCTGTAATATGCTGTATTAAAAATTGTGGATAAAGGACCATTTTAGCAAGATATTTGTGATGGAAATAAATAAATTGTGTCCGGGAGGTCAGGTGGTCACGTGGGTAGCAGACGTACTTGTTCACCTAATCGCGCGAGTTTTCAAAAAGTTGAGATTGCCTTTTCTCCATCCTCTTGAGACTCTATGTGCGTGGTATTCTTTTTTTTAGGTGGATTAGAAGGACCGTCATCCATTGTTTATCAATTAAATGATGTTAATGACATACAGATACTAAGCACTATAGAGGTAGAGTAATAGCAGAAAGGCATGCAAACACGATACATATATATACCATATACCGATATATTACATCGCTATACTACACGAACACAGCTAGTGTACCACTGTACCCTCGTATGCACTAGACTGGTCAAAAAAATAATTATTTTTCGTACAAAGTTAAACTACACACATAAATATCATTTTTCCCACTTCATACATTATTAAAAATATTATAATGATTTTTAGACACATTTGTTTATTGAAAAACAAAACTTTATTTTTTGTTTGTCTTTGACCTCAGCAGTAGTCGTAGGAGCCCCCTTAACAAATAGAATAAAAATTGAAATAATATTAACACTTTCAATTTCGCCAAAGTCATAATGTTTTTTTTTTATGATTTTCGACATCTACAGTAACTACTTCGCCTGCAATAATTTTATATGTTATAAGTATCCCCTTGCATATTTTCGAATTTTACTGAAAAAATGGTAGTTTCCGTCGGATAAGTGCCATCGCCATTGGGGCTATTTTGCTGCCCAAAGGACCTATACAAAGCAGGGCCCAAGAGACGTAAGATAACTCTGGTAAGATGGCGCTGATGTACTGAACACTATTTTTCCTACTACATGAGGGCACACGCAACCTTCAAGAATGCCTGAGATAGAAAAAAAAATTTGTTTGCTTCCGTTCACGTGGAATGTTCCATATATGTATATGTATGAAATGAGTTTTTATGATTATACTTCTCAATCATAGTACATTTCTAAGTGAAAAGACTATAGAAACATTTTTTTTAAACTGTGGATGCAATAATTCAACTTCGAATAAGTGAAAAAAATTATTTAATATGTTGCTAAATACGAGGTTTATACTGCATTTTTAATCAGCTACTTTTATAAAATATAACACTTTCAATAATCTGGTAGTAGTGGTCACTGTTCTTGTTAATATTTTTGAAATCGTAAACTTTCAAAATCAATACACAGAAATAGTTGGATAAGTTAACATGGCTATTTGCACATTCATTAGATTAACTAATTTAATGATCAATTGACTGTGCCGATTTAGTAAAAGAATATTGTTTTTTGATAAAACGACGGTGAATTAAAAACAAAATAATCTAGAGCCACTTTTTTCCTTTAATTCGTAGAAAAATTGCAGCTTTACGATGAACCTAGTCACATACCTATACGATGAAAAATAAGAAAGTTCCATTTATTTATAACATTCAAACGTACCTGCTTCTCAAAGGAGTTCTTAAAAAATTTTGACAAATCGATAAAGTACACATCATACCTAATAATATAACTATTAANTGGACGCATGATATTCAAATAAGAAAATAAAATTGCTAATAAGGACGCTTTGTGAAAATGCATTGGCAGCAATTTTTGTTCGTAAAGCACGTTCATTTTTATAATTTAAGTTTCCGTACGATGTAAATACAATGTAAGGAATTCATGTTTAGTTAACAACAATTTTTATATCAGTTAAACAAAAAAACACAATTCTATAATTGATGACTATGATATTACGACCAAAACCAATATTTTATTTTAATCAGTTACAAGTAGACGATTTAAAATACAATAAGTTTTTGACAACATTTATGTGTATCAGTCTAGATCTTATTTTTTAACACACGTAGTTAGTAACAATTCTGCCTTTCATTATTACATTTCGAAGAAAACACAAAAACAACTATAATAATGTCGAACATTAATAAATCTTCATATTTGCTACTATCATATAAACTGGTAAATGTACAGACATAAATAATTATCTAAAAAGGCGCAAAATACTATAAAAAGAGCTGCTATTAAAAATTAACACAAAGATATAATAAGAAGATACTAGTAATACTTTCAGAATACATAACAACGTATTTTCAATTACAAGCTAACAATTTTTTTACCGGTTCATACAACGGTGTTTCATTTCCTTATCTTTAGATACACACTTCGTAAGGAATGCAGCAACTAGTCTTGTACGATGTCAACTACTCAAATATTATGTATGTGCCATGCGTGAAGTCACCATTTTGGACCTAAAAGTAAAAGCTAAAAATAAAAATTAGTTTCACATGCAGTTGTTTAAACAAATTACTGTTACATATATCTGTAGGTAGAAACCAAATCGTATTGGAATTTATTATACTATATTTGTTCTTGTTACGTATGATAGCTCTTCTAAATATCTTTTTTAATTTGTACAAATTTTTTATGTATTCTACAGTATTTCTTTAAATACCGAGTAAAAATACGGTGATGCACAACTCTAAAGTTTACCGTTGATTACAAAAAAATTGTTCATGTTCATTTTTTTATTTCCATCTACTTACACATTTATGATGCTTTAATTGTAGATTCAAAAATTCATAAGTGATGTATAATTTTACAAAAATAAAGATAGAAAATCCGTGTCACATCAAAATATTCCTTAATTTACATTATGTTATATATAATATTTTGTACGTTATTTACAATTTTTGGAAGATGGGCTACTAACTGAAATTCGTTGACGAGACGAGATGTTTAGTAGATATATTATATTTTCAAACAAAGGTTGCAATGAGATACAACAATAATGTCTTTAAAGATACAAGATACAATCTATGTTCATAAATCATACTTAACAAATTATCAGAATTTCTATTGCACTTCAGTTGTTTTGAATCATGGGATGACTGTACAAAATATAAGTCAAGTACGTAATACTGTACTAATAGTTAATTTAACTACAGCTAAACGTATATACATAAATTTTTTGTTATAGTTCAGTCATATAAAATATTACGTTTCATGTTTCAAAAGCCTACAGCCATAAACTACACTGGTAGCACAATCTTACGCACGGGCAGTGCGTAAGTCTGCACCTAGTCTGCTTCCAGGATCTTGTGTAATTCTGATGCATGACAAGTGCATAAGACGATTTGCGGCAGATTTGCGCAAGATTTGCGTGCAGGCAAGTGCGCAAGACTCTTGCGTAAGAAGTGCACAAATCTGACGGTCAATCGAGTGCGTTATTATTTTTATTCGATGCACTCCTCCTTGTTGCAGAATTTCGCAGAATTCTTGGAAGACAATAATTGACACAAGCTGTTTTAACTATGGTTTTGACTTATTTTGCTTGTAATAACA
>NW_019379665.1:554437-582307 GCF_000648655.2 Copidosoma floridanum
TTTTTTTTTAAATCAACGAAACTGAAAAATAATTTATTGGAACAAAGCTTTATCATTATTTTATTTACTAATTAATTATTTTTGTAATAAAACATCTATTTTAGCAATAATCAGTAAATATTTTTGGCTGGCTATAATATTTCTATGCTATGTTTTCGTGACCAATGCCTATATGCTGAGTGTAACTTTATTACATGCTTTAATTAATATAATATTATAATAACAACAACAAGGAAAAAAATTTAATCACAAAAAATTTACAGAAAGTAAATTTAATAAAAAAAGTTTTTGCCTACTTCAGTCGTTGTTTGGGACATTTCAACTTAATTGCGCTATCGGTAACTAACATAAATAGGATTTGTCATGTAAGTGCCATCCAATTTACAACTTTACCGTCCCTTGGGCCGATATACCACCAGCGGTGATAGCACTTATCTAACAGAAAGTAATATATTAAGTATAAAACTGTTTGTTTTGACAATAAACTACAAATTTTTGAAAACCAAAATAGTTGTAAATTATGATTTATTACAATTAGTTGAGAGAATCCGGGGGACAAGTGAGTGAGACAAATACACATAGATATACCAATGTAAACTGAAATAAACTTTTACGACCTCATCTGTTTGTAAAGGAACTTAAGACATTTACTCCACCCTTGAGAGGAAAAGTAGGTATACATCAGCGACTTATGTAAGGAAATGTAAAATTTTCAAAAAAATTGAATTGTAGGAGTCGATACGATTAATTCTAAAAAAAATTTTGTCAATATAATCAAAATTATTTTCTTCAGAGGTAATCTGAGTTAAAATTAAAAAAAATGAAAACGGGCTACAGTTCATGAAAAACAGGAAACATGATTGATTATAGAATATATACATATATACACCCACGTACATCTAAATATTTTAATTTTAATACATTTTCGTGAGTAAATTTTGTAAATCTTATACACCGTAAAAAAAAGTTAAATAAATTAGTTATCAATATAAAAAGTAAAAAAAAAAATTTTTTAAGACCATAAAAATCATGATAAAGAAATAAATAGTTTCAAATATCTTTTATCAGTGAGCATCATATAAATACGAAAAAAATTTGTGAATAAAAAAAATGAATTAAAAAGGCTTCTGGATTATAACTTGTCTAGATAGCTTACATGCACATAATCAGTATTACCAGAGTACTGTAAATCCATGGAAAAATTGGGTTATTATTTCGTTGCTAATATTGCTGTGTATATTATCGACTACAAAACTTTTAAAAAAACATCTGAAACCATATAAGCCCTCGAAAACAATGAAGCCGATACGTGGGTGATTCCACGCATAGCTGCCGACTGAAAGCCACTGCTACAGACTCCTCGCCCCACGTAAAATTTTCGGTCGTAAGGTGCTGTTTCTTGAAATATAGATTATCAAAATTACGACCAATTTTGCGGAAATTTGATATAAATTTGAGGGCTTGTAAAATGAAGGTTAGAACAGAAAATTATGAACATAATTATTATGTGAGCTATTAATTTTTTAACTAAAAGTATATTTTACAATTTTGCAAAAAAAAAGAATTTTAAAGGAGCCCGACTGCCCCATTTCGTATGTTGTTTGATTGTATATAATTATATGAGGACTCGTTTTTGCATAATTTGTATATTTAAAATGTAAAAAATTTAAAGAAATGTATAGTATGTTCTTATTTTTTTTTTTATTTTTGACAATGTATAAAAAAGAAAAGTAAAAAAAAACAACAAAATACATAACACGCGCTGTTGTATGTGGCACAGTATTTTGTTTATATCATACATATTTATTTATATCGATGCCATTTTTTACAAAAGTATTTGAAATAGCGGTTCCATGCAAAATCGGAGAGAAAAAAACTAAAGAGTTTTTAGCATGACATACAGTGACAACATTACATTAGTTTCAAATTATTATAATACAACTGAAGCAATGATGATGAGGGATCGTTTATAGTGAGGCCGCACGAGGATGAGGTTGCGGCTAGCCACTGTTGGCTGCAGCCAGCCGCTGCCTCCTGACGGTTGCTTGCTGCTTCTAGCTGCAGCCAGCAGCGGCTCTGACTGCTCACTCTAAACGGTCCCTCTGTTATTGGAAAGAGAACAAAAGGAAAACATTGATGTTTATATACCAATAACAGAAAGTATAAATACAATGTAATAGCACTTGCAGCATACACTTTTCTGACTTTAGTTGTTAAATATAAATTATGATAGTGTCGAGCATAGTGTACAGTCCCTTGCGCTTACTACACTTATATGTATATATATATATATATATATATATATATAGGTACAGGTGATATCTGATCGCTCCTTGCTGATGCGCTATAGAGATCGTCTATAGCGAGCAGTCGGAGCCACCGCTGGCTGTCGCTGTAAGCAGCAAGCGTCAACCATTCGCAGGAGGCAACGGGTGGCTACAGGAAGCCGTATAGCACAAATATGATTGCACTATAGATTGAGAGCTGCTGCTGGCTGTAGCCAGCTGCTGCCTATAGTGTCTCCACTGACCAGTAGTATCCAGCAGAGGTTCCCACTGCTCAAGATCTCGTATACAACAGCTGTAGACATATCTTCTTTAACACATGCATGCACGCGCAAAATCTCTGTCGCCTCTCTTTTATAATTTATGAGCCTATTATGTTTGCCTAATGCTTTCCCCCCGCCCACGCTGCTACCGATGACCTATTTTTCTTTATATACGCCAACTCTTTCTTTTGACTGTCTATTTATCTTTTTGACTTTTTGTTGGTCCGATAGTTATGAAAGATGCAACTAGACGAAATGTAAACAAACTAGCGGGTCTAACTAGACTTAATGAATGCCTAGCGTAACAACCCAGATACGATTTCCGAGCGAGAAGGTAACAAATTCACATGTTAGTGTATGCGTGCATGCATCAAATCGTTTGTACACGCATCAAAAATACAGCTCGTACGGAACCGTAAACAAAACGCTAGTCCAAGCATCTAACAAAGCAAATAAGTATATGAGAGAGAGAGAGAGAGAGAGAGAGAGAGAGAAAGTATCTAATAAAACACGTGAATTACAATGCACTAAATACTGTATGACGCTTATACATCCGTACTAGTATAGAATATAGGATTGCTAGAGCTCTCCCTCTGCCTCTCTTCATGCATTAATGTATAAAATGTCACGACAATTAAGGAAAAAGGGGGGAAAACTCTCGTGGAGAGCAGAGAAACTGAAGCATATACGGAGAAAACACATGACATGTTTTAAAAAACGTTTGTTAATCTGAGAATAAAAAGTAATGGTAAACAAAAGAAAGAGAGAGATATTATCTCTAAATACGTGAACTCCATCGCAGAACAAACTTACACGTATAAAATACAAAAATGCTTAATTTCCACTCTGTCTCTCTCAATGCGTTTAAGTATTATGCTTCGCCAATTATAAAACACGCGGGAAAAAATCTCGTGGGGATAGCAAAGACTATAACAAACGGTAAAAACACGTGTTCTTGAAAAACGTTTGTTGACCCACATCACGCTTGACGCAGTTTAAAATAAGTACTTAAATATTGAGCCGGTGAATTTATTTACGCAAAAGTACGGACGCAGCACGTGTTTTTTAGACTGAAAGAGAGAGTGTGTTTTTATTTATAAGACTTGTCAAACTTCAAAAACGAGGAACAAATTTTCAAATTAATTAAGGTGAAATTCTTAGAATCGGCGGTATAACAGAAAGAGAGAGAGCGCGCAAGAGAAAGAGGCGTTTAGTGGTGTATTGACACCAGTTGAGGCGTGCATCGCACCCCACGTTGCACGTGTTGTTGTCTCACGGGAGAAATGTGTATGGAATCAAAGTAAAACTAGGGCTTTTTAATCTAAGAGAAGCAATTACGAAAGAGTACATAAAAATTTCATCGAAAATTACTCACATTACACCGTTTTCTTTTTTGTTTTGGTGAAACAACTTGCTATCTAGAAGCCGATCCATTTTCGCAGAGTACTTTCCTCTTTTCTTGATTGTCCTTTTGCTTTTTTTGTTGGCTCTGGTCACCACTGCCATTTTCACTTCACTCTCGATTCACGGGAACAAAAGTAAATCTCGTAGCAAAAACAAACACGCGCTTGAAAACGATAACACGCACACGAGATATTTGGCGGTTAATAATTACACCTTTCTTCACGTACGTAAATGTCTCTTCCCAACGGTGCAGCGTAGCTATGGTGTGACTAATGTTTGTCTAATGAAGAGGTAGAAATTAATTTCTTGAATTAACACAGTGGCACTCGAGTCGCAGGTAGTTCGCAAGGTATCTGGTAGTTATTAGGTACACTCTTTTTCACATGTCTAATCCCGAAGCAGTACAGCGTAGCTATAGCGCGACTGACTGAGATGTCTAATAAAGTGGTAGTGATTAATTTCTGAAATAAACGCTGTGGCACTCGAGTTGCAGGTAGTTTGCAAGCCAGAGAAGTTCCCGTGGCTTACATTGTACAAGATGAACCGCACACCTGTTTCAAATTAAAAGATTCTCATATTGTTTATCAAATATTAATACTTCATAAGAAAAAAAAAATCTCATGAGTTAGTACCGAAAAAACGATACAGAATTTTAAAAAATGCTATGTAGTGCGGTGTTTCTTCACCTCGTGCCGCATGTTTCGAGTCTTTTTATTAAGACTTTTGTTTCCCCGTTCCCACAATTCTACACCCCAATTTCTACATAACTGTTTCCCTCATATTTATTTAAAAACTAAATAAAAAGATGTTATTATAAAAATGATACCGTGATTTCTTCATACAAAGTAAATGAACTTTATCTTAAAAATTATGAGAAAAATAAACAATCAATAGACAAAAAACAACTACAACCAATAAATCAACACAAAGCATACTAACACACTAAGGTTGTTGCTGATATAAGAATGCAAGACATAGGAGCCACCAACAGGATTAAAAATTAAAATCAGTCTGTTACTAAACTTCATGTTATTTAAGTTGAATCTCTGTAAACTAGTCACGCGCAATTAAAATTAGGTGTAGCAACGGAAATACCTTTCACCAAATAACCCAGCACTTATACTTGCATTCTTTCTTGATAAGCGTAACAATATAAGCATCTTTGACATGAGCAAAGGTGCCTACTGGCTACCTTCATAATTATTAGCACAAGCGCCAACCACTACATACCCCGGAGCACTTACAGGCCACTTTATTAATAGATAAACCATTAAATAAAAACACAAGCACCAATCACTAGGAAACACTATATTATTTAACATTTTATAACTTATTAGTGTTGCCAGTAAGAACCCCTAGTCATCGGATAATTAGCACTCACATTATTATTTAATGTTCTTTATTAATTAATCAAGTGGCTAGTAAGTACTTCGAGTCATCGGGTGACTGGCGCTTGTTTTATTTTTTAATGTTATTTATTAATTAATAAAGGGACGAGTAAGCGCTCCGGGTCATCGGGTGATTAGTGCTTGTTTTATTATTTAATGTTATTTATTAGTTAATCAAGGGACCAGTAAGTGCCCCGAGTCTATGGGTGATTGGCGCTTGTTTTATTATTTAATGTTATTTATTAATTAATAAAGGGACCAGTAAGTGCCCTGAGTCTATGGGTGATTGGCACTTGTCTTATTATTTAATGTTATTTATTAATTAATAAAGGGACCAGTAAGTGCCCCAAGTCTATAGGTAATTGGTCCTTGTTTTATTATTTGATGTTATTTATTGATTAATTAAGGGACCAGTAAGTGCCCCGAGTCTATGAGTGATTGGCGCTTATTTTATTATTTAATGTTATTTATTAATTATTAAAGGGACCAGTAAGTGCCCCGAGTCTATGGGTGATTGGAGCTTGTTTTATTGTTTAATGTTATTTATTCATTAATAAAGGGACTAGTAAGCGCTGGAAATCTGTGGGTAATTGGCGCTTGTTTTATTATTTAATGTTATTCATTAATTAACAAAGGGACCAGTAAGCGCCCCGAGTCTTCGGGTGACTGGTGCTTATTTTATTATTTAATGTTATTTATTAATTATTAAAGGGACCAGTAAGTGCCCCGAGTCTATGGGTGATTGGAGCTTGTTTTATTGTTTAATGTTATTTATTCATTAATAAAGGGACTAGTAAGCGCTGGAAATCTGTGGGTAATTGGCGCTTGTTTTATTATTTAATGTTATTCATTAATTAACAAAGGGACCAGTAAGCGCCCCGAGTCTTCGGGTGACTGGTGCTTATTTTATTATTTCATGTTATTTATTAATTAATAAAGGCACCAGTAAGCGCCCCGAGTCATCGGGTGACTTGCGCTTGTTTTAATATTTAATGTTATTTATTAATTAATAAAGGGACCAGTAAGTTCCCCGAGTCTTCGGGTGACTGGCGCTTGTTTTATTATTAATTAATAAAGGGACCAGTAAGCGCCCCAGGTCATCGAGTGATTGGCGCTTGTTTTATTAATTAATCGAGTGGCCAGTAAGCGCCCGTGGTTATTGAGTTAAATAGCTTGGGATTGATTTAATTATTTCTTATACATGTAATTATGGCGAGTTATTTGTGTTTTAACGTCTTGCGCCATATAGCTAATTTGAGTTACCTGCAAGTTTGGCAGTGATTTTTAAGATCGCTGGATAGATCGATATGAGACTTGAACGCCACTGAGTTGCAGTGATTGTAGGTGTGTACGTACGTACCTTTTTATACCGGTTTGATGTCTCCAAATTAGAAGTCTCTGCCAAGGCGCGCCTAAAGAAGTTCTTACTTGAAAAGTAATACTTGAATAGTATTACTCGCCAGTGTTATTATTAAATACCTTATTATTTGATATGATAAAATAAGGCCCTATTACAGCCGCATTACAATTTGCGACTATGTGCCTCAACAACAGTAATGCAGTATTAAGTCGTAGCAATTAGCAGTACAGACTTTTTCGAGCAAGTACCTCCGTGAATTCTTACATGTGCTTTTCACTCTATCCCGGCGCAACCCAATATTCGAGCTCCACCCAGATGCGTAAGTGCCCCTCTTCTTATTACTTTGAGAGGGGTACATCTAATACTTCTGAATAATTGAAAAAAGAACAAATATAAATAATATTAATATGGAGAGTAATGTACAAATATATATTCAAAAATTTCCAAAAGGATTATTTATTTTTATCATTGAGGCATTCTTCGTAGCTTATTTTTGAGTTTTTAAAACGGGATCTGCAGATTTCTTTTCTACTAAAGTATTCATCAATGTTTCTGATTATATTTAGATTTTGTCAATAAATATATTCAGAGGTAGGTGAGTACGATACTATTGTTAATAATAAATAAATTAACGTATACAGTTGAAATAGTAAATTGGGTATAGAGAGATTATTTCGTTAATCAGCTTACCTTGTATTTATAATGTTGTGCACCAAGGCTACAAAAAATTACTTGTACAAAGATGATTTTTCTCCACCACCAAAATAGCTACAGCGTTTAGTTTTTCACTATCCTATTACTTCCAACAACTTTTTTATCAAATGTACTTGTGTAACGTGTCATATTACGTCATTTGTATTGTAAATGTATAGTTTAAAAATTTTCGGATAATTGCACCTTCGATTAAATAATTTTCGGATATTTTAACTTTTTCTAAACTAGTTTTCGATAAACCAAATCGTCGGAAAAATAGGCCTTCTGTAATTTAAACCTACGGTAAAATGAATTTTTGGATTTATGGATATTCGCTGAAATGACTTTCACCAAATTCAACTTTTGGTTAGATGGTTATCGGTTTATTACGCACGCGGAAAATTGAATTTCATTAAAATAACTCTCGGTGTTGTGATCTTCGGTTTTTTGGTTTTCGTTAATTGGAATCATCGGAAAAATGACCGGCACTTAAAATAAATGCCTTACATCAATATAAAGACACTTTGCAAATGGCATTCTATAAACAAACTTTTAATTCGACGCTTATTAAAAAAATGTTGTTTTTCTGTTCTATTACATATTGTCTTTTAAAGTGAGAATCCTAAATACTGTCTGCAGTGATTAAGTAGGTTCCTTTAATTATCTTTATAGTGTACATAATATATTTGTAATTTTTACTCAAGTAAAGAAATGACAAAATTATTTTTTAATTTAAAAGTTTTATTAATACACGAAGTGTACGATTTTCGTTATTTTTTGGCAAAATCTTCTGTAAACTAATTTCCATAATAATTCTTACCTTGATTACCCAAATCAATTACTTCATGTATTTGCTAGAATAAAACACAAAACTCATAATTTTTTCAATTAAACAAGTACCACTATTTAATGTTTGAACTTCTTATATCATTTTTCTCTGTACAGTTTTCTGGCAAATTTTCAAACTACTGTAGAGGTATTGCTTAGAAATACACTTTTTTTAAACTTGTAACATATTCTTTTCTTTTTGGTTCTTTTTTTTTAATATGTAAGGATTATTTGAATTAAGTTTAAAGCTACAGCACCAACCTCTTTAAAAATAATTGAATTAAAAGATCATTTTTACGGAACCCATTATGATGGCAGTTTTTTAAATACTTTTATAAGTAATATTCTGATTCGTTCTTTAACTTTAAAATGATGTTGCTCATCGTACATGATTTTATATTAAAATGTTCAGATTTGTTAAAGAAATAAATTTTATTTATTTGGTTCTTCTTTTCATAAAACTTGAAAATAAATTTGTAACTGTCTTATTAAATACACAATTTTTTAGAATATTTAATTGTATTAAAGATTTCGGAAGATCTTCTTTAATTTAATTTAAGCAACACTATTATCATGTACAAAACGAATTAGTCGAAATGCTTATGATGATAATGGAAACTAAAACCTCTATTATACGTCAAAAAAATATATTATAGAGAATTCTGGGAAATTTTAAGCATGGATAACAGATTATCAAAAATTATGATGTTTGTATAAAAGGGACAACATAATAACTATAATGAAATTATGTATACAAGATGGTAACATTAATTTACAAAAAAAAATGTATCCATTATTCAAAATTGTAAGCAGTTTAAGTTTTAATTTATTTATCAATATTGAATTTTAAAGCTCACTTCCGACAAAAATGCTAAAATTTTCATAATACAATAATCATACGAAAATTGAAATACAATGTTTTTAAATTGACGAATTATTCAGTGGTGTAAAATTGACTATCAAAGCACTGAAGTAGGCAACCCTCAGCTAGCATATGTATGTTCTAGTAGCTCTTTGACCTGAAGCTTAAGCCGTTGATTGAGCTTATTAGAGAGTCAGATAGGTGAAAACGAATTTTATAAATTATTTTGTCTTTGCAAGTTTTTTTCTTCTGCATGATAAATATTAATAACTAACTGAATATTTACATATGGTATAACATATTGACCTAATAATAAGCCTTCGGAAGAAAAAATTATGTTTTCAGAAGCTAATTTTTTGATTGTAATAATGTGTGTTAGTTTTATTATTTAATGTTATTTATTAATTAATAAAGGGACCAGTAAGTGCCCCGAGTCTATGGGTGATTGGAGCTTGTTTTATTTTTAAGAAATTCTTACTATGTACCTGTATGAATCCAGTAAGGTAATAATGGCTTGTATGCATATTCCACTTGAATTGACTTATTACTCAAAAAACTGTAATATTCCATGCATAAATTATTGAAACTAAGGCAAGGATTATTTGTCACTAATAAATTATTCTTACAAATTGTAAACTGTACCTATAAAGTAACAACTCGAATCGAATGTCCATGAAACTGCACCTTCAGCCCACGCTAAGGAATTACGGGCACGTTTTATGTAAATTTGTGCCCAAGTTGCGAATGACATTTTTGGCATACTTTGCGTTTAACGGCAGGAAAAAACTATGGGCTCGGAGAGCTAGAATGTTCATCCCCACAAGTCAACACAAAGTCTGCCAAAGATGCAAAGCACTTTTCTAGAAAGGCGAAAAAATAGTGATGGCCACTCGGGTACAAACGTACAACAACCGTACAATGGGCTTTGGGCCCTAAAGATTGAATGTACTATTTTACACAAAGAACAGTGCTGAAAACAGCCGTTTTCTACAATCATTAAAAATTTCCAATATGGTATGTCGGCTAAATAGTACGTCTAATATCTTGCATGCTTTCTCCATCCTAAAATATTTTGAAATATTTTGTGCATGTCGTTTGACATTGCAACTTCAGCCACATTTTCGTTTGTTCGATCTGTTCTTGGTCTCCATTCTTGAAACAGTGATCAGAGTGCTTACGTCGAANAAAATTGATGTCACCAATTGACTCCTTGTAAAATTTTACGTCGAAATACGTTTTAAAATTTTTGGGGAAATATGGTCAGCTTTGCAATAAATTTAATGAAATCTCAAATTTTCATGTTTTCACATGAACATTAATTTTCGTGAATTTCTAATGGTAGTATAACAAACATGTTACTTAAATTTTCGTTTCAAATAAAGATATGCAACTGTTTATATTTTTACATGTCTTACGAGCAAACTAATAAGCATTGTTTAAGGGATACCTGCATCCAAACGCCAGATAGCTGTGGCATATTCTTAATCGATCAAACGAACTTACCTGTAAGTGATGTTCGATCGTAATTCTATTAAAGAGACTCGTTCTAAGACATACCAAATGCATTTTCCTTTCTTCCTTGCTATATATCACGGTTTTTAGAGTTAGTACTTAATTTTTCCACTAGAGGCCCCAGTGCCCTGCACTAATGGGTCGCTTGTGGCATACGTCATTTCTTTTAGAGATAATTAATTTTTTTTTTTTTTTTTTTTTAATTTGCCCAATTCTTTAGGTTGTGGGTAATGATCTACCATTATACTTATGGGTGGGATTGGTATGTCTTTGAACGAGTCTCTTCAATATAATTACGATCGAACATCACTTACAGGTAAGTTCGTTTGATCGATCAATTATATTTCATTCGTCTCGTTCGAGGACATACCAAATGCAGATGTTTAGAGGCAAGGTAAATTTAAACTATGATGAGAAATATATGTCTATATTGATAATTTATTTGTTACATTTGACAAAATATAATTCTTATCCAACTTAGAGATCAGTATTAACAGTGCAAAGTTTTGATTGCTTGTTGCAATAGGCTTATTATAGAATTTTGCAAAAGTTGTTGAGTCTTTCGTCCAGCCTGCAGTTTTCCTAAAAATAGATAGATCTAATCCTTTTTGATACGCTGTTGATGTCACTGCATGCCTCGTAGCCTGAGAATATTGTGGTATCGATGCCACTTCTTTTCAAGATGTTTTTGACCCATCTTTCTAGCGTTTGGGAAACTACCGCTTTATGAGGCTTTTTTGTCGCAATAAATAAGCTTGTGTTATCCTTTCTCAGAGGGCCTGATATCCTTATGTATTCTTGAATTGTTGTATAGGCACAGACATTTAAATTATTCCTGAATTCTGGAATTACCAGCATGGGCTGAGACCTATTTGGGCCCGATGTTTTGACTAGATCTGGGATTTTTATCTCTATTCTCCCTTCTCTAGAAACTATATTCTCTAATTTAATACTTGCGAATGTTTGCAACCTGTGAGCTGTGCTCAACGCTAGGAGTGTTATAGTTTTTTCCGAGAGTTCTTGAAGGGTTAATTTATGTAAGGGATACATTGACTTAAGGTAATTAATTACCACTGAGACGTCCCATGTTGTATCGTACCTTGGTCGAGAAGGCTTTAGCTTGAATGCTCCCTTTAAAAAACGTTTGACCATCTGATCTTCGCCAATCCCATTGGTTGATATCAGTGCCACTGCACTGCGGATGTTGTTTAGAGTACGATAAGAAGCTCCTTTGTTGAGATTCTGAGACAAAAATTTTAGGAAATTACTTCTTGATGGGGTGTAGAATCCCTCTGAGCTCCCTTTGCAGAAAATCCACCAGGTCTTGAGAGCTGGGTATACTGTTTCTCGGTGCTCTTGGCCAGTGATGCTTGGATAACGTTCAATGCCTCGCTTGGTACCTCTTTTCTTGCGAAGGCCTCCCGCATACAAGCCCTGCCATTAAAGTCAGTTGTTGCGTCTGAGGGTGAATTTTTTGCCTACAATAAGATAATAATAGCCTGTCATGAGGATCAAAACTTAAAGGTTCTGTTATCAGTAGTTCTAAAAAGAGTGGGTATCATGGTTGGCCTGTCCATTTCGGAACTACTATTATGCCTCTCGCCTGTTCTCTTTTTATCTTGTTTAAACATTTTAGGATTAGGCTAAATGGCGGGAAGGCATAAAATTTTATGTTTGCCCAATTAATGGTAAATGCGTCCATCTGAACAGCCCCAGGATCCTGTCTCCATGAGAGGTATCTAGCGCATTTCTTGTTTTGGTTGTTTGCAAACAAGTCTACTTCTGGTTCACCAAAAGTGTCACAGATTTTCTGAAAGCATATAGGGTTTAATTGCCATTCTGCATCGTCGTTTTTTAAACGAGATAGATAGTCCGCTTTAACGTTTTCTTTGGAGGGGATGTATGACGCGACAATGAAAATTCCTCTCACTTCAGCCCAGTGCCAAATCTGCTTTGCTAAGCTATGGTGTGACATGTATCTCACTCCCCCCATCCTATTGATATAAGGTATAGCGGTAGTATTATCTACTCTTAGTAGAATATCGCAATTTCTCAGATGTGTTGTGAGTGATTCTAATGCGTATTTGACTGCAAGTCCCTGTAGTTAATATGTAATGGTTTCTGCTCGTCGTTCCAAAATCCGAATGTTTCGTTCGTCCCGTCTGTCGCACCCCATCTGGTGCCCGAAGCGTCGGTATGTAACTCTACGGCAAAATTATTGATTTTTATTGATTTGCGCGTGTCTGGTAAGACTCTAAGCCACCAGTCCACATTCGAGTTTATTGAACTTGAAACAATCATTTCGCAGCCCAATTACTTTTGTTTAATGCAAAGATTTTTTCTCTTTCGAGGGATCTAGTGTGAATGAGCCCGTATTCTACAGCTGGGCAAGCTACTATTAATTTCCCGATAAGTTCCACGAAGTGTCTAATCCGGATAACGTTCTTGTTTGATAGTGCCCTTAAGCTCTTTAAAAGGCTTTGTCTTTTTTCCTTCGTTAATTCAATTGTATACTGATTCGAGTCTATAATAATGCCGAGAAATTTACAGAGTGTACTTGGAAATAGTACACTCTTCTTTTCACTAATAATAAAACCTAGGTCTTTAAGTAAGGTTACTGTTGTGTCTATATTTCCTAGACATTCCTCATAACTGTTCGCAATAATGAGTATATCATCAATAAAAATGACTGATCTGAGACCCTTTGACCTTAAAATATTCATTACAACTTTGAGGAGCTTGGTATACACATATGGACTGACATTTAAACCAAACGGTAGACAAATAAATTCATACTGTGTTACAAAATTCGAAACGAAGATATTTTCGACTCTCCGTATGGACAGGGATTAGAAAACACGCATCCTCCAGATCAATTGTGGCCATATAAGAACCTGGGAAAACTAATTTCACAGCTGACCTGAGGTCTTCTATCTTGAAATGTTGTGTGTTGATAAATTTATTCAATTTTTTTAAATCTAGGTTAAACCTAAAGGACCCGTCCGGTTTGGGAGTTAGAAAATAATTAGAAATGAATTAATTTATTTTGGGTTTGCATGGTACTACCGCCCCTTTTTGAATAAGCATTGAAATGCTTGTCTTGTGTTTTCTGTTTCTTGATAAGAATTGAATTTCTCTACAGGGGCGAAGTCCTGAGTGACTTGGTCGCTAAAGTGAATCTTATAGCCTGTCACACAGTTTACCGCAAAACGACTCTTCGTTATTTTCTCCCACTGTTCCGCGTATTGAGCTAACCTTTCTGCGATCCTACGTACCGTTAATTCTGTTCGTATTGATTCCTCTGGTTCGGTGGGTAGGTGTAAAACGGGCGTTGTGTTGATTGACCTCGTGTCTGGTCTCGTTTCCCTCCTCTTGTCCGGATCCCTCTTCTGTATGGGTTGGTTGGAAACCTGCGGTCCAGGGTGAGGCCTGCTTGGTGCGTAGGTTGCCTGGTATTCCTGCGCAGGTCTGAATAGTTTAAAGGCTGCCTCGCGTTCTTTGATCCGGAGGTGTTTTTTACGGTTACGTTAAATAGATTGCTGCAACTCTTTGATTCTTTTACTTTTTCTACCAAGTTATCGCCAAACAAATACTTTCCTGGTTTTTGAGCTTTCAAAACCTCCCTGATATGTTTTGAGATGTTGGTTAGGAGAAAATCAGCTCTCGAGCGATTTTGCGAGTAGTGCATCAAGTCAGCAGTGAGAGTGCCCGCATCCACTAGCAGTTTGAATAGTGCTTTGCGATCCAGATTCTCTTTTTATTTTATTATCATGTGTGTGGTCAGGCCTATTGCTGAGAGGGCTGTACTGGCCAGCTGTTGTCTGTGCTTCATGTAAGCATCTCTTGTTTTAGCCTCCTTTGATTCTGTTGCTAAGAACTCGGGATTAACGAGCGGTGCTTGCATATGTGTCAGAGCGCCATATTTTTCCAGTAACTCAGCTCGATCGGCTCGTTTCAGACCGACATCGTACTAGTGCTTCCAGCGGTTATGCACTGAGAAGTGTAGGTTAGTTTCCCGGTTTTTCGTTGAAGTAGGATCAATACCTAAAATTTCTGCCTGTTCCTTCTCTAATGGTGGTTCTGGATTAGGGTTGGCATCGTCTTGCTGAGTGCTCTGTTTGCCGCCTGAAAAGAGGTGAGGCATGGTTATGTACCCTGAAGACAGCCCCTGTTATATCTGAATGCATAAATGTGTCTACACACACACACAGAGACACACACACACACACACACACACACACACACACACACACACACACACACACACACACACACATATATATATATGTCTAAATAAGGTTAATGTACCTTCATGCCTGCTATGCCGTCATGCTTGCCCAGTGCATTGGCGATGAGGCTGCAACATAGTAGGGTGCTTGTTTTGTGATTTCATTTTAAAATCACATGGTTCGTTTCACGTCGTGAAAAGGTCAGCGAGCGTGATTCGGTAGGGGTCAACTTACCCTTCAAACCGTGGAGCGGCACGTCGTGATATACAGCGAGCATGCGCTAAGTCACATTATGCGCCCTTTTAGTCATCTGATCCGAAGCACTGTAAAGGTAATCTGCACATGTGTTGCGGTGTCTGACCCAGAGCGATTACGGGTGTTCCTATCTAACTATACCTATCTTTTTCGGGCTCCTGTCTTCCTCTGACGATGCTGATGGGTACTCTGGTTCAGACAGCTCGTCCTCACTGATGTCGTCATCGCTTGGACGATCCTCCTCCGACTCTGCATCCAGAGGAACCTCATCACCAGTATCAGTGCCTGATGCATCCGCCTCTTCCTCCAGATGCCGTCTCTTAGGTTGGCGATGCATGTTGGATTTCTAAGGGGTTTGAAGTTCAAAGTCTAACACACGTGTTGACTCTGTAGCACGAAAAAAAGGAATGACGTATGCCACAAGCGACCCATCAGTGCAGGGCACTGGGGCCTCTAGTGCAAAAATTAAGTACTAACTCTAAAAACCGTGATACATAGCAAGGAAGAAAGGAAAATGCATTTGGTATGTCTTCGAACGAGACGAATGAAATATAATTATATTCAGCCTTTTACTATCCAACCTAAGTATTTGCACTCGATATGTGTACGTAGCTAATAACTAAATTTCTTAAGAGATAAATGCTTTGAGTGTACTAATTTGTTTCAGTTTCCATTTTCCTGAACTATTTGATAAACCTGTTGGCCGTTAGTATAACAAGAGCGTTAATACATCATTTTAAATTATCCACTTCAGGTAACGAAACTTGATGTAAACATTGGTTAATTTCCAATAGTTGTTTTGCAGAATCGTGAAATCCAGCATGTTTGAGTCTCATTTTAGCGAGTGATTCATAGGAAATTAAAAGTGCATGTGATAAATCTTTTATATTTTCTGGATGTCGTAAAGAGTTGCAGGAGTACACCAATTAAAAGTCAATAATAATCAGAATCCAAATATAAATTGACTCAAACTTCCAGTACCCCTTTGAGTAGTCAAGATGCTGTGCCTAACACTGAAATATTCATAGTTACAATTATAATGAGATTCTTATGAATTTGAAAAACGCCATTGTAAGAGAAAACGATCTGTGAGTTTTCAAGATTAGTAAAGTTATTATTCTGTTTTACTTCTTATTTTTCTTTTTATATAAAAATTTTTTTTCCACACATCATACAAAACATTTATTTTTAGGACACGAAAAGTTGAGTTCATCTTTTCATTGCCAAGCAGATGGGAAAACTTATAAAATTGTAGAGGAATTTAACGTTTCTAAGTATCTAGTCAACAACGCTATAAATCAAAAAAAGAATGAAACTACTCGTGATGATAAAAACAAACCACGTAGAAAATGTGAAGAAGAACATGTTATAACTAAAGTTATCGTATTTTATGAAAGTGAGAAAAATTCAGGACAACTGTTGGGAAAGAAAGGTTTTAAATAAGTTACTCAAGAAATTACGCTTTTGTTGCACAAGATTCTCGTCGGGCTTTTCTAAAATAACAAGCAAGCAACATTATTTTCACTAGTACATTTTATCAAAAACAATTAAATAAAATACCGTTGCAATATTTTCATATCTAATTGCTTAAAATATGATATGATTGCAAATTACATGTACAAAAAGCATCTGATTACGTACATAGACTCAGAATACAGTAAAACGAATAAGATTTACTACATGTGTGATAGTGGTCCTCAGTAATTTAGAAATAAAAAAAATTGTTTCGATATTTGAAACCATTTGACCGATTTTATAATAGAAAGTGAATGGCATTTTTTCACTATATAACATGGCAAAGATCCTTGTGATAAAGTTGCTGGCAGTACAAAGCGTCTAGCTTATCTTGCGAGTCTTATCCTCAATTTAATCCTCACAAATTGTTGGAGCGGACTAGTTCAGAAACAAAAAATGTTGACTTCTTTTGTATTGATAACAGTATGTACGAAGAAACAAATAAATTCTTAGACAAAGATTCTCAAAGCTTTTACTGTAGAATGTTTACTCGATTGACATGCATTTATACTATCAAAGAGTAGGATTAGTTACGCCTACACAACTAACTATTCTCGTTCGAATTAATACTATTAAATATATTGAAACCAAAATGAATTATGAACCCTTGCTTCTTTTAATAAACATCTTAACATATTCATAATATTCCTATTTTACTTTTCTGCCGTTGAATTTAATTTATGTTCATAAGGAGGACACGATTTAATAGATGAACCTTTTTCTCTTGCAAAATTACTTACATCAATATTGATATACTCCTTGCCATGATCGTATCTTCACCTTTTTATCTTTTTTACTGTCTTACTTTTAATGAAATTTACACAGTTAATAAAACAATGATATATACTTCACCGTTTCTTTCAATACAATAAACTTTAGCTAATTTACTGTAGTCATCGATACATTAAAAAAAATATTTTTCACCACTTAAGGGAGTTGGGGCGCAATTCACCTAACGATAAAAACGGTTCAAAAAAAAATATGTTGTAGAGAAACATTCTATGGATGTTATCATTAAATTTAAATACAATCACGTCCACAGATTTCGAGGAAAAAATTCCTGAAGGTTCCCTTTTTCGTCATCTTTACCATTGGCTCAAATGTAAGCTGTCAAAAAAGATGTAGAAAAATACCCATTACACTTGACGTACTTATGAGAATCTTTCAAAAAACTGATATATTATTTAGGACATTTTCATTGATACACATGCAAAGTTTCAAAAAAATCACGTCTACAGTTTTGGAGATATTTGCACAAACGTAAACAAATTTTCTCCCAGCATGTATGCTGCATTCATGCGGGAGACAAGGACGCACTGAGTACACTGTCTGCCGTCAGCTTGACTTCTTACACGGCATGATATCTTTTCACAAAACCACTTCTAGAAGCCGTTCTACTAAAAATCATGATCTAAAACTTAGTATAAGCTTTAATAAGACTTTGTACTTTAATGTTCTATAATTAAAATCTTTAATTTCGAGAATTCATAGCAGACTTTTGTCAAAAGAAGATCAGATTGACCAATGCCATGTACTTTTTAACTATATCTCCCATACAAAAAGTATTAAGACTACTAAATCAACACCACAAGAAACTAGATACCTTAAAAAACATTCTGTAATTTTTTAAAAGTATTTTATTTGAACATTAACGAGTACTGTCGGGTTGAACACAAATGCATTTTTACGTAATCGAAAGAGCAGATGTTTTTGGGCTAGGTTAGTACAGCAGACTTTGTCACGGCGCCTAATGCACATACACGTGCTCCCCTTTACCTCCCCGCGGGAGTGACCCTACTCCCTTAAACCAGTAGTACTATTTGGTCCATTTTAATTTGTATGGAAAATTCCTAAAATGTCTTTGGCCCTTGACCTTTCAGTTTTTAATGGCAAATTACACATTTTATTCTCCAAACAACTTCCACCTATTTAATAATCAGTTTCTAGTTTCATGGGTGAACCATCAAGTATTTGTTCATCACACATTGTTTCCAAACAGTTAAAATTCATGAGACCTAAAGTCCTATGTAATTTTTCTTTTTCCGTTAACTAACTCTCTGTCATTGAATTTGACGTTTGCTATACATAATTTAATTGGTCGTATGATAAATATCATTATTTTCAATAGCCAATGCAATTCAATTCTAATTTCGATCGAAAATCTATGACATGTCCTAAAAATACGATACAATTTTATTTGCTTTTATCACTAATCAAATTTATATCCATATCTTTAACGAAAAAATCATTTTTTAGTACATTTATCTTACTTTGACTATAAACATTGAACTTGGGCCTAATATTTGATACTTTTAACGACCTTTTATCTCCTACTTTTATACTTATAGACTTTTTTATTTTAATAGATTCATAAAAATAATAACCGTCATTAATAAAATTTTAAAATCATCTGCATATTATCTTTCACTTATTGTATGTATGCTGCACAATAGATGTTACTAGTTACTTATCTTGTATGAATTTTCACATATTCTAACAAGCACATCAAATACTGTGAGGATAAGAAAAAAAGTCTTTTTAATAAATCGTTACATTTGCTTGATTTGTACTTATTATTTGCATGTTTATCATGTATCGATAAAGTAGACCAAAAGAGAAAGAGAGATCGCTCACATAAGTCAGAAATAATTACTTTGAATCCCCAGATCTTGTAATTTACAAAATCATTTACACACCTTCATGCAGGTGAACCTAAAAAGCATATGCAACACAAAAAGAAACAGACAAAACGAATTTTGAACAGGTCCGCCAAAAAAACAGGCCTGCTACCGTCTGTCAATACCACTGAACATATGGCTTCTAAATTTTAAGCTCTAGATTGTTGTATGTCCTATCTATACCTTTCCATAATGCTAACGTTTTTACAAATTTTAACATCAGAAACTAACGAAGGTCAATTTTCGCGTAAAAACAAGAACATTCATGTTTTCATTAAATTTATGAAAAAGCTGACCATGTTTTCCCCAAAAATTTGGATACATATTTGAACGTAAAATTTTACGCGTAATTGATGGTTGAAGTTTTTTTTTTTAAATGTTGGGATACGTTGCTAAACATTAATTTTCTGAAGAAAAAATGGTTTTTTTAGCTTTTAATGAAGTTTTAGAGTTTTGAAAATATTATTATCGAAAAGTTGAGAAAATTTAACGTGGAAGTAAGGTAAAGTACCCAATTGTGGTCCCCTTACCCAAGTTAATGGTCCATATCTGAATTAAACATTAATAAATAATTGTTAATCAAGTTTAAAGCCTGTAAGTAAATAGTAAATCAAAACATAAGGCATTGAGCAAAGAATTAAATAAATTTTCTCCCGATTATCATAAAATTAGCATGTTTTTCAACGTATTTATTATCGTCATATGCAGTGCGTATAGCAAGTCGGTTTAGTTGTGCAGGTGTTAATGCGCTTTTCGTCAACTTTGAAATACAAGTTTTGAAATTTTGTATTATGTTTTGTGCAATGTTTTTCATATGAATCGAAAGCTTATAGTTTAAGGATTTGACGTATTACCAATAAAAAATTGAAAAAATAGAATTTCATTAAAAATTTCGATGGTCCATCAAAAGGTGTCCTCATGGTGAATGTACCCCAGTTTTTGGCCCGCAATTACAACGGTCCATAATTACCGGCCCTTTTGCTCAGTCCCACTGTTCAAGCGAAGTACCCCAATTGTGAGAGTGTATTTTTTTTTTAGTTTGCTGGTTACAATGATTTAATCGTCAGTAAATCAGTTTTAAAGTGCTACTGTAAGTATAATTTACCGTCTCAATCACACAATTGACTCAGTGATGATTGTTGTACGATTACTTAATATAAACAGATTCACATAACCCTACTTATGAAGAAGTTGCTAATGCTTTTAAGTTTTCATTAAATTCAAGCCTTTATTGATGATAAAAGTTCAAAAGATGCATGCACACTTTCAATTTTCCTTACTGTTTTTCACATAGGTACTTATATTTTCAGACAGAAATGGATTCAAAAGATGTTATCAAAGGTTTTAGAGAAAAAATAAAAGTTATTGCAGAAAAAATAAAAAAAGAAGAAATTATTGAAACTAAAAGAGGTTTGATCGAAGAGAAAAAGAATATTGAAGATGATAAATTTAGATTTGAAATGAAACTTAAAGATATTCAAAAACAGATTAATGATTTGCAGTACGATATAAAATCTGATAGTTAATTTCCAAATGTATCACGAGAACTTCTTGTAACTGTATACCCAAGTGTTCATTTTTTAAAATTAAATCTAGGTATATTTTGTAACATTACAATTTTACTGTGATATCATAACTTTAATGAATATTTAAAATAAAAGGCTATAATAGTAAATATAAATTACTAAATCTTCATAAAAATCTCATAATATACTTGCTCTGCGTAAATAATGCGAAAACACACAGCGGTCCAATAATTGGGATACGCAAAGTCTTTGCCATGGAATATGCATGGTCCAACAACTGGGGTACTTCGCCGTCTAGTCTCAAAAATATGGTCTTAAAGGTCAAATTTTTAAAAGCTAATTATTAAATAAATGAGCAAAAATTTTAAGTAAATTTTGTAAAGTTTCATTCAAAAAGGCATTTAAAATGAATTAAACAAGAAACTTTTGCATACTATCGGTGTTTTGAGTGTGTAATATTTATTATATGGCTGACCTCAACATTTAGGGGACCACAATTGGGTACTTTACCTTATAAATTTTAATAACTTTTTTACATCTCTTATGTATTATTAAAATGAACACAAATTCAGTATTGAACTTTTTAAAATTTTCGACCTGACATCCAGGCTCTTATAGGGGCTTTGAAAAATTTTTCCAACGAGGCTTTTAGTTTAAAAAAAAATCAAATCTTACTGTACAACTGTACAATTAACGTTCCCCATAATTATAATAATGGCTCATTATTGTCTCAGATAAAATATATTCCTTGTCTAAAAATCCAAAGGTTGGATAGAGATCTATTATTCTCACACTTATTATTTCCACACTTTTAAGCTGAAGCATTAAAGAAAAGACAATCTGGCTTTTCTTATAAAATATATGTATCAAATAATATGTGTGTTGATTAATAGTTAAAATTTGTACGTACATTTTTTATTATGAATTAAAGTGAAAGAAGAAATAGGAGAGTTTGATTGGTCTCTTCGTGTCTTAGCAAGGTTTTGTGACTGATGAAAATAAACTACCTTGATAAATCGATACTTGCACAGTTTTTATTATTACGTAAGTAAAACTGATTTAAATTTAAATATGTTTTAGTATTATTGTCATGAAAAAATATATTAAAATTGAAATAAGCTGCTAAGTTTCACAATAATAAAAGTAACTAAGCCTTAGTGCACCAGGAACTGTACAATTTACGAATAAATTTAGAATTAATTACCATCCATTAATTTCAATCACAATAGTTTTTATTGTTGGGTATTAAATATATTTAGTATCTTTTTATGTATGAAGTCTAACTATTCATCTCCTCCTGGCTTGTAAAAATAATGAAAAATAAATATATTTAAGAGGTATGTTCCAAAAGTATTTTGAATTTTTTATTTTTTAGAAAATTTTTGTTAATTTAAAAATACCTGTTATCCCCTTTAATGTCATTCTCTTCCAATGCAATATACTCATACCAACATTTTTTTCAATTTTTGAAGTACTCAAGGAAATCCTTTCTGTGTTTTTTTTCATTTAGCCTTTTTTCCTAAGATATACGTCCTTATCTCCGTAATCTTGGAATATCGTTGCCTTTATTGGCTTTTTAAGTCTTGGGAACAGAAAAAAGTTACAGTAGCTAAGTTCTGAGGAACACGGTGACTAAGGCAGCATTACTGTACTGTTCGCGACCGACAATTTGCATACAAGCAATGATTTGTGAGTAGGGACAATATCAAACTACAAAAGCCAATTGTTGTACATCTGAAAACTTGGAATTTTTTAGTAAATTTCTTTACATAAATTGCACATACGTTGCCGATAATATTTTTTATTAATTGTACTACCTTGTGAAAAAGTTTTCTTGATATCCTACAATTGAAGGAAACTGTCAAAACCTTCATTTTCAACTAAACTTGGTGCGCTTTTTTTAGTAGTGGTTCATATGACAGCGTTAAGTGTGATAATAAAGCTTTGGTTTTCATAATATAACTGTAAAATTACATTTGTCACCAGTTATGACCCTTTGAAATAAAATTGAATCGTTGGGGACCAAGTCTAACATCATCTTAGCAATCTTAACGTGTTGCTATTGATGGGTGTCGTTGAAAAGTTTTTGCTCTAATTTCGCGGAAATCTATCTGATGCTCAAATCATTGGTTAAAATTTGTTGTTTTCATTTATTGTTGACTTTCTTAGGTGTCCTGCATGCTTTTTGAGTTCATATCTTTTCGGGTTTCTAAAAACATTTTTTTTTACCGTTAAACATTGCTTTTGTCCAAAGTAGCTTCAACATACACAACACAAATATGACCTTGACAGCATAAGTAAGAAATATGAGTACTAATAAAACATTCATGAAAAAAATCGAATATTGCATACTTGTAGCCTGTGGGCATTCAAATTTCATGATTCTTATTCAACATATCTGGTATAAATAAAAGTATTTATAGGAGATGACTAACGCAGACAAAGTAAAATGGCAAGAAGTATTTTGTCAACAATATTGTGAGTTTGCAAACATTTATTATTTTTTTACTGTTATAATCACACTTTCACACACGCACACACGCACGCTTGCGCGTAATCCAGTGGTTTGTATGGCTGAGGACCTTTTGTGGGTCTAAGTAGGACTGCTGTTGCAGTGGTTTGCGAATGCTGTCTGTACATTGTAAACGAAAGAGCGGGTTTTTTGGTTTCTATATATTCTTGTGGCTGATACAATTCCTGTGGATCCTATGTGGCAAGGATGCAAAGTTATAGTCAGTTGCCGAAAATAAAAAAAATAATGGTTAAAAAAAACTTACTTTTCTACTATTATTTTNATGCTTTTTCATTGTTTTCTAGTTTAGATAAACATTTTTTTATTTTCTGTACTATTGAGTCAGTATTCGCATTCTTGTTTTCTTATTTAAGAATTTTTTTTTTAGTTTTTAATTTTCAAGTTAATTTCTTTTTTTGTTCCTAACAATTTTTTTACTCTCTTGAAACTTCTTGTTTAAATTTTTTTCGTACTCTTTAGCGTTTTTATTTCTTCTTTTTCTTGTTTATTAACTAAAACCTACTGCTTTTTCAATGTTTTTTTTTTTTTTTTTTTTTTTTTTTAGTAAGTAATGTATCAAATTATTAACAACCACCATAGGTCAGTTTTCCTTAGCTGCTTTCTTCTTGATCTTAAAATTAAGATTGGTTACAGAAAATATATTTTTTAAAGGAGAATTGTTTGATTCTTCTGTAGAGATAAGAAGCAAGTTTTAAAGGCTGAAATACCAAATAAAAATACAATGTGAGTAAACTAATACTTGTATTTTTCTGTTGACAATTTTCAGAGGTATTGATTTTTTTCAGTTTTTTCCAATATAAGTATGATGAAAATTAATTTTTGAAATTACATATAATTTTCTGCAAAGTTGATTTTTGTACATTGGGTAGGATGAATTAATACAGATTGCATTAATTAAGGTTAGATTTCAGATTAAGTCTATTTACCAGGTAACAATGCTCTTATTCACTTAACTACTAATCCTACAAATATATTTGAGTTTAATTTTACTATTAAATATTAAACTGATGACACTCGTACGATTACTATAGTAAGAAGCATGAAATCACAGTCATTCTGAACCGCTGACTTACAGTTGGACGTATCACTTAAGAAACGTTAATGTTGCACTATTGATGGTTAAATTGAAAAAATTCTCTAAATTTTTTTGAGCATAAATCATGAGTAATCCAACTTTTAGGAATATTAAAATTATTACATCTCCATTTACAATATTCAACAACAGTTTAAAAAAAACTTTTATCTATTGGTCACGAATTTGTAATTAAAAAATATTTAACTATGACTATAAATATTATGATTCAACTGTCTCAGATATTATCATACTTCTGTTACTTTCTTAATCAGTGGTGAAATTCAATTGATATCCTTACTGATAACGAATAATTAATATTGTTGTATATATATTTGTCCGCATAAGTCATCTTTGGTCAACATATACATACGTACAGACACCCTAAATGTACGGTTCAAATAATACTATAAATAACTATGTGTGTGTGGGGTTGTGTGTGGGTGTGTGTGTGTGTATATACGGAAACCGATTTTTTTCATATGATACTCATGGCTAGATAGTTTTACACATATAGTTCCCCATATAAAAGTTCTACTTTGGAGTCCTTCTCACACAACGCTTCTGAAGAATGTAGAGGACTCTATTGCTGCTGATAATCAGTGATGCCAGACGGGATAGCATATCCGTCAAAGCAGAGTTCAGCATTCTAGAGACTCACAAGCTATAGGCTGGCACAACTAAAGTAAAGCTCGAAAGAGTCTCTACCCCAGTTCCCCTACTTCTACTTTCCCTCTCAATGTGATATATGTATGGTTGATTCAAGCCTGCTTCACAGTTTATATACTACATTTATATCTTAGGAAGAGTAGTACTCTGTAGCCAGACGGACTACATCATTTTTGTTTTTGCTGGTCATACCTTTGATTCGCATCTACGGTTATTTTTTTTTTTTTATTATTATTCATATTTTTTTTTTTTTATAGAAACCGTTTTCTAATGTTTATTAAAATAAGTTAGTGCTTACCAGAGTTTTGTTGATAATCAATTAAAAATATACGAATTTTTATTTACGTTTTATAAATCAACGGCTCTGAAGAAAAAAAAGCATGATTTTATGATTTTATATTTGTAGCAGTTATGAACTAACAATACTCACTGCATTCTAATTAACATAAACAACAGCTTTAAATTAAGATCAATAAGAGTCACTGAGCTCTGATGGATAGTAACAAAAGTTGCAGTTCTGCTTTTTCTTCTTAATAGTAATGATAATTTATGAACAAGCACTTTAAAAAAATTACACAGCGAGCTCGAGTGTATTTGTTATAAATAAATAGTAATTTTATTGCACTCAAGAATTCTATAGAAAACAAAAGGTAATGATGATTAGGTGCTAGTATTCAATGTTATTCCAGAAATATAAACTTTACTTTCTATTTTCTCTCCTGTTATTATTTCTGCTTTTATATTGTTCTTAAATAATTTTGTTATTTTTAATCTTGTGCCATTGTAGAGACCGTCTGATGTACTTAAATTTCTTATTAACATTACTATAGCATTTATTTTTAATTTCAGAAAAAATTTGAGACTATGTCGTGTGGTGGAAGATCTTTTCTGATATTATTTAAAAATTCTATTTGAAAATTAATATTTATATTATCATCTGTTTTATGAAATCCTTTGTTAGTCACGTATTCTGCTGCTGTGAACTCATTCTTAGTATGCATTGATAATTACACGAGTAATGTCGTTATTTTGTCTACTCAATCTGGTACGGGGGGGTTGGCGCACGAAGTGCGAAGGGGGGCGTCAGCCCCACTATCATGTATATATATGTATATGTGTGTGAGTGTGTGTGTGTGTGTGTGTGTGTGTGTGTGTGTGTGTGTGTGTGTGTGTGACTAATTCATAGAGACGGTAATATGGCATTAGTGAGAATTAAAGGGCCGAATTTGAAACATTTAAAAAATTTAGCAATGGACAAATTGAATGTCACACGCTACAGATCATATGAAGTTTTTATTAAGCATAAGTATTATTTTTGAATAAAATGCATAAAGTCACGTTATTTTAGGATTAAAAACACGTAACAATATTATATACAACAGTTGAATGATCCAGAAATCGCTACAAGCTAAATTCAACATCATATTCAAATTAATAAAACTTTAAAAAAAGTACGTACAATTATGGTTTCTTTTCAATTACGATATCCTTTTGCATTATTTTTAATTTCAGAAAAAATTTGAGACTATGATATGTACAAAAACTGCAGAAGTTAATTTACAAAAGTTTTATTGAAAATAATTAATACCATGATCTTTTACAAATAAGTTTTATTTTTTAGTCAGAAGACGAACTACGCTCATTGTTCAACTTACTAACTCCGAAGAAATTTTAACTGATAACAGAAAGACAACACTGAAGCAGTTGCATTCTGTAGACAGATGTTAAATTTATTAAACGTTCAGTAAAACAACAATAAAATATTTTTTAAATTATGTCAGAGAAGTCTAATAGAATCTTATTTTTATTAATACTCCTAACGATTAGAAGAAACTTTTTTTCATAAAACATGAATTAATTAGGTTATTCCTCACAGTGAAAAAGAAAATGTTATTATCATCTTAGACTGGCATTAAATTGGTATTACTGTTACGTTTAAACTTTTATTAGTGAAGAGTGGAGCTCGTAGATTCCTTCTAAAAACAAATACATTAAATTTTTGTTCGTCAGGAACCAGCCGTCGAAAAATATTTATTCGTTATTTGTGAAGTTCCAACAATTCTAATTCACCTAAATTTTTTTTTAAATTGAAAATATAGTTCTTTACTTAAAGAAACAATATTTATTGACCAAGCTTATCATTATCCATTTAATTAAATAATTTTTTAAATAAGTCGTAAAATCTGCAGTAGTATGACATAGTCTTTGAGAATTACGGCAGTAGTAGGACACTGTATATGGTAGTAGTGGGATAGTATCTGACAATGTTATTTGCATATGTAAGAACACAGTTTTAATTCATAAGAGGTGAATTATCACTTTTGAGAGTATATACATATTAAAAATAATAGATTACTAGGGATATCTCTTGTATGTATATTTTTTTCAACGATATCGCAAAATCCCTACTTACTATGTCCGTTAATAATAAAGGAAAAAATATTGTCTAATACAACATAAACTAAATAATATAAGTATTAATAATACAAACTAAAAAAATGATAATAGTGAGCACAAGTTTAAAATAAGTATTAATTTCTAAGGTCTTGAAATTTTTCTTTTTTTCTTTTTATATTGCTCTGCAATAAATGAACTTCACACGCACTAAATGCTTTTTCATTGTTTTCTAGTTTAGATAAACATTTTTTTATTTTCTGTACTATTGAGTCAGTATTCGCATTCTTGTTTTCTTATTTAAGAATTTTTTTTTTAGTTTTTAATTTTCAAGTTAATTTCTTTTTTTGTTCCTAACATTTTTTTTACTCCCTTGAAACTTCTTGTTCAAATTTTTTTCGTAG
>NW_019379665.1:586148-618442 GCF_000648655.2 Copidosoma floridanum
TATTATGTACAAAGGTGCTACTATATCATTATGCATATTTAACCTGAAGATTCTTACACATAACAAGTTTTTTATTACAAACAATTTCTTACTCTCAATTAATACGATTCCGTTTTTTTCTAAATCTACCAAAATTTATAAAAAAGTAAAAAATTAAAATGAATGTGCATGTGTGTGGAATGATCGATCAAAAGAGGTTCATTGTATATATTCCACCCCTCCTTTAACGCTCCATGCGCCAACCCCCACTGACAGATTATGCTATAACTATAACTTTTTCTAGAAAAGTTTTGCATTTTCATTTCACTAAGCCTTAAAGAATTATAAACTTGATTATTTAGTAAGAAAATTATAAATTATGAGTTGAAATGGATCCGAGCTAATTCAAAGATCTACGCCATTTCTTAAAAATACTCAGCAAGAAATTATCTGCACACGGGCCTGGGAAATATTACAATGCTGCCCTTAGGGACACACACAAGATAGACTTTTTTATTTTAAATATAGGCAGTAAAACTCACGTAGAAGAACAGACATGCCCTAGAATTGTCTTTCATTTAAGGTTAGCTTCAGTATCTCTGCCTGGAGCCTCCTCGTTGAAATAAGCAGTCCATTTTATATATTTCTAGAAAAATTTTGATTAACTTAAAAATGGTGATGTTTTTAATACCAACAAAGCTTATCGTCGATATAAAATGTAAGAAACATATTATGCATTTAAGAAAATCATTAGTTTTATCAATTCCTGTAAAGGTTAAAATTAGTATTGTTGTTGCAATCAATCCAATTTTTCCTTATGTTCTTGGGGGGTTGTATTTAGTATTATTATTATTAGTATTAGTATTGTTATTTTAAATATAATCTAATATGTTTAGAGAAGTCAGGGTAATATAATCAAGCTAGAGGTCATATTACAGAAATTGTTTTTTGGTTATAATCTCACTAGTAGGCTTGTTGTGTCAAACGTTATCCAATTATTTTTTGAATAAAAACTCTCTTATTAATTTTTTCTTCCGCTACAATTTTTGCTTCAATATTGTATTCAAGTAATTTTAAAATTTTTTGAATTAAGCTCATGCGGTGGTAAGCTTTCACAAATATTGTTTAGAAGTTCAATTGGAAAATGTATACAAATCTTATTATCAGATCTATCAACACTTATAAGTAACATGATCTATGCTCTACTATGTTTTCATTTCTCCTTTCACATGATTAAAAATCTTATTATTCAAAATGTAAGTATATTTGTTATGAGAAGTAAGTATAATGCTATTAATTAAAAAGTTAATGTCTTTACCAAAAATATCAGAGCAAAAACTAGTTGTTTTTATTCATTTGGTACTTGGAATAATTCAATTTTTCCTTCTCCAATATCTTATGATGATTTTGAAAATGTTTTGTTAATCAAACAAATATCGATATTAAGTTTTTGAATACAAAGCAACGACAAAAGATATAATGACTTAAGTTTTTTGTATAATTATGTTTCTATTACCATTTTTAAAAACCTAAAGAATCTGTCTGTAATCGTCTTCTAAACAATTAATAACAGGAGTTGGACTATGCACAAACAGAACCTTAATTTTTTTGACTGTACCTTGAAAAAATGGGTAAGAAAAATGTCTCCTTCGTATGCTATTTTTGAAAAACTAATATGGACATTTAAAAAATTTTTTTTAAGTTTTTGTCGTAGTTATAACCTCTGAAAACTAGAAAAACAATATAATTTTAAAAAAGAAGCTTGATGAACCCAAAATAACCATTTTTACGGGTTCTCTTTGAGAAGAATACATGATCGACGTGTACAAATAAAGAGAGTTCGTACTATGCGCAAACATATCCTCAACTTTCTTGTTTCCGACTGTATCTTGAAAAGAACAAATTTTGTATTTAGTATGGCAAATTTAGAATATGAATACGAATGTTGACCAAATCGTCGAAAACTCTTTGTTATAACATAACATTTCAAAACTAGAAAAACAATTGTACCTCGAAAGAAAAACCAGGTAGGCCAAAATAACTTCATGTATAGAGAATAATTATTTACGTGCAAAATATCTATTACATTTATACAAACAATCGTAATAATTAAAAAAAAGTCATACCTCAAAAGCAAAGCTTCATTCCACATACCCTACCAATAAATTTATTATTTTCTATTCACTATCATGTGTTATAAAAATAATTGTTACGTGACCAAAACCTACATTAAAAATAAAATACTCAATATTCATGGCATACTGTCAAAAAGTTTATTCTTGATGTCAAAAATGTGTAAAATATCTGCTCTAAACATAGTCTGAGTTGTACATCATTTAATTTACCCCAAAACTTTCGCGTTGATTCGGCTCACAATCGAGAGGAATGTGTCACACCGAATTCAGCCCAAATGTACACTGAGGATAAATTTGATAAGGAACTAATGAGAGGAAATGATCTTCTAAGGAATTGGTAAGAGATTTTTCATATTATACTTACACTTACGAGCAGAAACTTGAGATCATAGAGAAAATAAAAGTAGGGTTATAACAAGCAGACACAGTAATGATAATGATCTTAGGGCAGCAATAATGTTACAGTAGACGCAGATGTATAACAAGTCAACCAATTCTAGTAACTGTGCTTAAATAGTTATTTACTACTATGTATACTAAACATAATACAAAAATTTTAAATGCGTAAGAACCAGTGTATGCTGAGGTACTTTAGTATAAAAATATATTTGTATGAAATGTTATGGCACACGATATATAAATATTAATATACTTTTTATGAAATGATATTATGTACAAAGGTGCTACTATTATCGTTGAAATGAATGTATATACATTAATTGCGAGTGGGTTTAATAAATGTTTTAATATTAAATAAACGAGAAATTGTAAACAATTTATTACGTATAAATAAAAAAATGTATATTTAAGCTATGACAAAACATGCTCATTGCATCTTTAACATCATATTTACGTCTCTCACATACGTTTACATACTCATAACTATTTCATGTTTAATACCCACAATGTATTTATAAAGTTACTATCTAAAAGGCTAAGAAAAATCATACTGTTGTACCGTTTTATTTTGAATAGAGTAGAATTACATGCCAGCTGATGTTTTTTCAGGATATCCAGTACACATAGGTCTTTTTTACGTAGATTATTCAGTAATGCAAAATACCCTTAAAACTTGCAGATCGATTGACTGTGTTACGTCCAAACTTCTAGAAGTAAAGAGCAAAACTCGTAGATTCGTTCTACAAAAAAATAAATTTAATTTTTGTTCGTCAGGAACCAGCCATCGGCCCAAAGGCCTTATTTGCTTTTGCTCACGGTATACTTTTCTTTTAAATCGTTGATTCAGCGTTGTGGTGTTAGGTTTCACCGAGCGATATGTATGGAGTGGTGTATGCCGAACTGGCGTTGACCTACGGTTTGAGTTTATGTCTTATGTCATACGGTAGTAGCGTATCTTATTTGACTTTTTATCTCACATCCTTGTAAAGGTCTTTGTCATACGTTGTCTATTTAATTTTTCTACGATTTTAAATTTATTTATCAAGGTAAGAATTATGTGTCGATGAGTTAGAATATTGGATCTTGGAATGTTTCGTATAATGTAGTGATTGAAATGGTTTTAAATTAAGATGATTAATTTAATTTGGTTGTTAACTAAATGAATTATCTTAATTCAAAACCATTTCAATCACTATATTATACGAAACATTTCAAGATCCAATATTCTAATTGATTGACACATAATTCTTACCTTGATAAATAAATTAAATATCGTAGAAAAATTGAATAGACAACGTATGACAAAGACCTTTACAAGGACGTGAGATAAAAAGTCAAATAAGATACGCTACTACCGTATGACATAAGACATAAATTCAAACAGTAGGTCAACGCCAGTTTGGCATACACCACTCCATACATATCGCTAGGTAAAACCTAACAGCACAACGCTGAATCAACGATTTAAAAGAAAAGTATACCGTAAATAAAAGCAAATAAGGCCTTTGGGCCGATGGCTGGTTCCTGACGAACAAAAATTAAATTTATTTTTTTGTAGAACGAATCTATTTTTAAAAATAGTATTTTATTTTTACTGTAGGTTTTGGTCACGGAACAATTATTTTTATAACACATGTTGTATATAATTCTTAGTTATAGTTGATTTATAATTCTTATGTCAGATTTATAAACTAAGTAGAGCATATAAAACAATATGTACTTCTATTAAAATTGTATTACAAAAAAACATGTGGGACTAAAGTGATATCGATGGTATGATCTTCTGAATGTCTATAGAAATTGGGAATTTCATTAGTCATTAGGAGTTTATTAATTCAAACTAAAATAATCTAGTTTATAAACTATTCATTAGCTACTATAAGTGCTAGAGAAAATAAGCTTTGCATGAGTATGAGATCCAAGTAAATTAAATATTTTTTGTCATTAATGCAAACATTTAAGGAAAAAGTTTTGTTTAAACGTTGTTGTAAATTAAACTAAGAGTATGTAAGAAGCACTCATTTTAATCTAATTGCATGAATTAACATGAAAAAAATTCAAAAAAACATAGTGATATCATACATATATTTGGGGAACTGTAGAAGAGCAACGTAAAATCAAGCTTGAGAACATAAGGGAAAATCAATCCAATTTTTCCTTATGTTCTTGGGGGGGGGGGCAGGGGAGGGATTTTCCAGGACTTTAGGAGGGGTGTTGAGCAAATAATAAATACATACATATGTTCACCGCAGGTGACTTACGCAGACATTATTAGATAAAAAATTTTACAGGTGACAATCCAACCATACTAATATGAGCAGTCCGAACACTCTTTCAATATTATGACGGTTCGTCTTAATAGCTCAAGGAGTCTGTGCAAGTTTTCATTCATAAACATACAAGTGGAGCCTTGCTCTTTTTGCGCAAATCTAAGTAAAATTGTTTCACATAAGATTTTGATAAAAAAAACGACAGGTGTAAGCTTTTTTGTACATTTAAAATTTTTAATTGAAAAATAAATTAGTAACTTGTTCATCTTTTTAATGCCCAATACTGATGCTTATTTAAGCACAAAAACGCTATAAACAANTTAGAGAAGTCAGGGTAATATAATCAAGCTAGAGGTCATATTACAGAAATTGTTTTTTGGTTATAATCTCACTAGTAGGCTTGTTGTGTCAAACGTTATGTATTTATTATTTAGTATATTATTTGAAAAAAAAAATTTTTTGCGATAAGAACGAGTATGCCTTTTTTTAAATTTGTTGCTCTTACATCATTTGGGTCACCATCAACGATCGGGTTTGACACTATATGTATAAACAGTCTATTAAATATTTTGGTTTTGTAACTGTAGATCATAAGTAGTTAATGTAATAAAAGTTTTTGTGAAAGCTGGATATTTTATGAGAAAATTAAGTTCACAAAAGTTGGTTTCTGCGTATCGACAACTTATCAATACTTTAATTTATCTCTATACTGAAAAGTATTTTCTTTTTCCTTACAGGTGCCCAAGAATACGGTGAGGCAGCAGCATATATTCAAGCACAATTTGAAGCAAAAAATAAGTCAACTACCAAAGAGATTTACTGCCACATGACTTGTGCAACAGACACAAATAATATTCAGTTTGTATTTGACGCAGTAACTGATGTGATAATTGCTAACAATCTACGTGGGTGTGGTCTTTACTAAGAAAATTTTTCTACTTATGAGAAAAAACTGTCTAATTTTTTCTTTTTATTTATTTTTAAACTTCATGAAAATATCTATTTATTTGAAAAGATAGGCAGTATGTGTTTAACAGTTAATAATTATTTTTATGATAACCATAAGATAAAAGTTTCTAATAAGTGTTCACATACAACTTAAGTCTCTTATTTTAACACAAACATGATCATGCTGTTTACACATTGTATGTATGAATACGTACCTCTACATACGTATATTCTGTTATAATTTAAGATTGTTTTTAAATGTTTTTATGTATGTTCTTATAATCTGAATTGCACAGTTGTTTTACTTTAGCTACACATAAACATAATTGCTCCAGCAAAAAATACCTTGTATAAAATTTTTATGAAATAGTTGCGAGTACTTTTCATCGGAAAAATTTATTTGTAAAAGTGTATAAACATTATATACTATTAAAAATAAGTGATAGCACTTTCGGCCCATTTTCCTCGTAGCAAAGTACTTTGACCTACTTGCTGAATAATTTTGTAAGTTTTAATTCCGTTATTCTAATACATAGTTATTAAACATCAAGATCTAAGATAAATAGCTGAGGTCAATAGAAATATGCAGCAGCAAATGGCATTGTGACGATAAATTCTAACATCTTGCATATTTACGTACTTGTTATAACCTACATTTGGCGTCCTTATGTAGGTCGAAGATAACTCTGATCCTTATTTATTATGAAAAATGAAGCAAATCTTAATTTCTGTTAAGAGAGGAAAAAAGAATAATTTAATTTTTAAAAAGGTAAGCATAACATGTATTTCTGTTTCATTGAGTGTAATAACAAGTAATTATGCATTTATCAAAGAATTTATTTCTTTCAAGATTATTACTGAACAGAAACTCTAGCTTTGTTAAAAAGTAAAAAGGAAATAGTAAAGACAGAGTTTGTATTATTAATAACACAAGTTATATTTAAAGTTTCCAAGGACATTGTCGAACATTAGCATTATCAAACATTTTGTCATACATTATGACAACTTTGTATGCTCTGATTAAACAAGATTTATTTTTTTCAGAGTTTAATACTGACCAACAACTCTAACTTTTATTAAAAATGATGAAAAATAGATCGTACAATTTATAATATAAATAATACAATCTTACATTTACACTCCCGATGACATTTTAGACTACACTGTTTCCCAAATTTATAGTAATGAACTGACAAATATTTATACGCTAAGAAAATTGAAACGCACGTTTATGATTTATTAAAAAATATTCAATGTAGGCTGGCTTAAGATTTATCAGTCAACAATTAAAAACGCAACTTCCATTTTTGTATTATTTATGTATCTCTTAATGCGCAGAGTAACAAAACCTTTAACAATAACCGAGGAAATTCGTACTTTTAACAACTAAAACATACTGTTTATAATCTTCACTCTCTATAAAAACGTAAATATTTCCATACACCTGAAACAGCTGTTTCAGTATACAGGATCTTCTTTAGATGGCTATCAAATTCCAACTAAACCAAATTACGTTGCGTTGCTATATAATATACATACCGAATGTAGAGTCAATACATATTAATACAATATAAGTAAATGCTATATATTTACATAGTGGAAACGTTAAAATTTTTAATTTAGTAAAGCTAAACTATTAAGATCTAACTGACTGTTTAATAGTCTGCCAGAATTATTGAATTGATTGATTTCCATTGGTTCTAAAAAATTTAGTTTTTTACTTTTACTGCAAATATGTAAGATGTGATAATGATTATTAAAAACGTGATAACATTCTATTAAACGACTAGAATATGTTGCTTTGTCAGTCTTACAGTTAAAAGCACTTTTACGTTCTTTGTCTTGTCTTTCAAACGTTCTACACGTTTGGCCAAAATATAATTACCACAACCTGGTGTGCTATAATATCTCTTGTAATCGACTGATGTCTATTCTTTATTGGTTTTGTCTTTGTTGATTTTTACTATTTTTTAGAAATTTTTATTTGTCTGGAACGCTAAGTTAATAACATATTGTTTAAAAAATTGAGTAATTTTATAAGTACGTGAACTGGTATGAGTTGATATGTGGTACCAATGATCATCATCCTTCATAGATAAAGGAGAGACGTTTTTAGTAGCTATTTTTAGTCTCACTTTATTAAGTATGTTATCTTTAATAACTGGGTTATAACCATTATTGAATGATAATTATTTAATAATTTTTAATTTATGGTCAAAATCTGACGGCTTTAAGGATATAGTTAAAAGTCTATGTACACATCACTTAAAATGGCTGCATTTTATGTGAATATGTATGCAACGACGTATTGTGAATAATGACATCGAAGTACGAAGGTTTATGGTAAAAATTTAATGAAACTCGACCATTATTTTCGATAATTGTAAGCCCTAAGAAATAAATTTGGTCATTATTTTCGATTTCTAATGTAAATTGTATGTTATTATGTAAAGTATTAATAAAATTAGAGTAAATATCTAACTGTCTCCGAGTACCCGTCAAACAAACAATAATTTTGTCTATGCCAAAACAACAAATATTTAGAGAGTAAATGATACGTTATTTTTTGTTCAAGATTGTTCATGAATATTGGTGCAAGTAATCGACCGATAGGGTCACCCATAATTAGACCATCTTTAACAGAATGAAATTTGTTTTGAAATGGAAAATAATTATGACTGAGGACCGTTTTAATATTTACTAAATTTCTTGGTGGACTAACTCACTCATTTTATTTTTATGTCATGGATTATCGATTATACATTGTACTTCACGGATTGGTATACTCAGAAAAAGTTTTTTAACATCAAATGAAAGTAATATGGCATTATGTGGAAAATTTATGTTTTGGATTCTATTGACTAATTCAATCAAATTTTTTTTCTACTGTGAGTTGATACAAAACTGTGTATTTTATAAAATAAGGTTAATTAATTTCTTAGATACTTTGTAGGAGAAAAAATTATTATAAAACACAACCGGAAGATTTTTGGTATGTTCTTTTATGAACAAGTAAAATTTTGGAATTCTTGGATTCATTCGTTCTCTTGTGCAGTGTGTAAAATAATTTAGTATACAGTTTTTTTCATACAAAGTTATAATTTGTTTAAAAAAATTATTAAGAAGTGTATGTGACAGACTATTCACGTTGTGTAGAATAACTTCACATGCAACTGCTAAATTTTCTTTCATATGAATGTTGTCATCGATGTTAAAGTTAAATTTGAAACCGCTTTTAAAAAGTAATTTTATTGTTGGTGAATATTATATTTGACAAGTTAACAAGTCTGTCAGCAAACTTCAAATTAGTAAGACTGTTATGATTGATATCGTTACGTCTATAATAAAATGATCTCTGATTATTAGTAAAGTTGAAACTTTTGAAGCTTTTTTACTTACTGTTTTGGCACATACATTTTTTTTATACAAGTTTATTAAGTTTTCATCTTATGTCACAATCAATGTTCAAGACAAATAAAAATGCAATAAGAAATCACAAAGACAAAATCAATAAAAAAAAGAAACCAGGCGTTTACAAAAGATATTGTAGCACACCAGGTTGTGATAAATTGTACTTGGGCCAAACTGATAAAACGTGCTATTATTAATTATACAAGATATCATACACGATCCTTTATGCTGGGTCAGAAACTCAGCATTGATTTCTGTCAATATCATTAAAAAATAACATATACTTTTGTTTAAACCTTATCAAAGTCAATATTAAAATCAGATAGGAACCTTACTCAAATAAATTTTTAGTAGGTATAAACTGGTGGTACCATAATACTTTTTTATCATTTTTATTTATTACTTATGAAAAATTTTTTACATTTCCAAATACTTTCAAAAGACTTCCACGTTCCTATATAATTTATCTTGTGACGTAACTTTGGGGATGACGCATGGTTAGTAATTAGTAATTTTCTTGTATTTACAATTGGCTCACTAACCCAAGTTTCTTGAAATGATTTGTGACTAATTAAATTATAGAATTACAAACAAAAACTGTTATCAAAGTTATCCTGGATATTCCAATTTCTTTTGTTCTGATTTTGTACATTTTTTAAATTTCTTATCTGACTCAGGGTTTCAGTTTTAAAAGTGTTTCGTCAATAAACTGATAGCTTTTTTATCCCCATAACTCGCAACCTTCAAAGTATCTGATAAATGTATCAGCCAATTTATTTTCCACACCTTCAATATGCATTATCTTGAATTCATAATTTCTTATTACAATCATTTAGCATTTTGAACGTTCATTTAAAATTTAACAGGCAAATTAATACATTAATACGTAAAAATCTGTTTTAATTATAATTTTTGTCTCAAGAAAAAACTAAGAATATTTATTGACTGCAAGCAAAATCGCTAAAAGTTCACGATTACAGCACATGTGTTAAATTACTTTGTGTAAGTGTATCAGAATTTAGTTGGCTTTGATAAGTATTCTGTATAAGTGAGAAATTATAAAAACTATTGCTATTGTTCCTAATATATTTAACATTTTTAATACTATAAGAATCTTGGCTTAGTGCACTAAAAATTATTCAAGTTAAGTTGTCTCGTAAAAGCACTGGGGCATTATTTGGATCTAAGTGCGGTTGTTGTGAAGATTTGTTCTCTAACAACCATTTAACCCCCCACTTCCATAGCGAGCCCTATATAAACTATCGCTCTTTCCACCGCAGAATTTGGACTATCTCTTCCCCTGCTCCACAGGTATTCTTCTTAATTTTTTTAACTGGGTTCTCTTCATTACTTAACTAAAGATTAAAAGAGAAAGAGCTTACAATTATATGATTCACGTTTATTTCGTCTACTAAATTCCTATGATACTCTCTACCTCATGAGAAACGCTAACATAACAATAACGAAAGGTGCGAGCACAAAAAACACTTTTAATTTAGTAGATATCTTGTTCATAATATAAAGTTTAAATGAGATAAGAACAATAATATCAATAATATATTTTTATCTAATGCAAAAAGTAATTCTAACGTTGTAAGCAGACATTACTCCAATTGATCACCTCTATCTGTCGTAAGATATTGCCAGTAAGGATTCTCTAATGTCATCAAGGTAAACTCAATCACATATATTTCATTACATGCCTTTCTTAAGGGTCTCTAACAAAAATACTTACCGTTATAGAGAATATTAGTGCAACCATACGTGTTAAAAGTTGAATGACAATCAGGTATCGTAAGACCGTTAAAACGTCTATAATCTTTAAACGCTTCATCTACTATCTCTTGTCAGGCACATAACAATTAGGTTTGCCTACAAAATTAACAATAATTAGAAAATCCCAGTAGAAATCCCAATTTCAAACGCTTTTTCAGTGACTTTCAGTGACCCCTCCCATGATAGTCTAGAAGAGTTTTTAAACACTAGTAGCCATTTTTTGAGAGCAAAGTGTTGTACTGTACAAGATTTAAAAAAAAAGCTATTCATATCATGAATGATAATGATAAAAATAACAATAGTCATTATAGTCATATTAAAAATAATAATAATGNAAGACTTCTAAAATTCAAAAATCAATACGTTAAAGTAAAAAAAAGTACAATAAACTGTGAAAAATTCGTATGTGTATATATATATTACAACGCCTAATATATGGATTTGATTATCAGTACCAAAGAAATAATACTGTTAACTATATCTTAACCTGTAAAAAACCAATGACTATTAAGCCGTAAATACAATATAATGCTAAATGAGCTACTTACAAAAGACCTCAAAGTAACAAAATTTCGTCATAATTCGAAAAAAATCAGCAATTTAAACTTACATACGGTATCAGTACCCATACAATTTTGAGTTAATAATCCATATCCAACGTTATAAATTAAATCAAAAAAATGTTTAAAAAACCAGAAAAACGATACAAAAGAAAATAATAATGTTTACAATAACGATGATTATGATAATGATAATGATGCTGATAAAAATAATAATATAAATGATGATAATCACAATAAAGATATGACGACAACCACAATCACGATGACGACGACGATAACGATGAACATGACCATGATGATGACGATGAAGTTAATGATGATAATGATGACGATGACGATGACTATTATGATAATGATGATAAGAGCAGTAATAGTGATATAAATACTACATGGAATATTTATAATAATTGCAGTGATATTTTTGTGATAGAAACTCTGATTAAGATCAAAATAAGAATGGTGGTAACAATAATGATAATAATCTGGTAATAAAAATCTTAACTGTAATAGTAGAAAATAAAAGACTCATATAAATAACTAAATAGTGGTAAAACTTATGATTCAAATGGTTACAACGACAAAAATAATAATAACAATGGTTACGATAGGTTTTATGAGCATGATAGTAAATCTTATTATTCTGATAACAACTTTTTTTATGAGAAAATCATATTTATAATGACAAAAAAATGAGAATCATGCTTAATATTTTGCCAGTCATAACGCTGTTTGTAATGATAATGACGACAAGGATGACAACATGAAAATAATAATAATAGTTATAATAATAANCTATGTTAATAATGATGATGATGATGATAATGATAATAATGATGATAATAATAAAGAGGATGACGATAATAATTATAAAAATGATTATAATGATAATGATAGTAGTAATAATAATGATAATAATAATCCTAATAAGAATATTAATATTATTAAAAATGATAACGATAATAATATTAAAAAATGTAAAAAATGATGATGATACTAACAATGGTGATGATTAAGATTATGATAGTAATAGTGATAGTTAAATGAAATTAATACTGATACTACTTGTGATATTAACTAGAAAAAAAATAAAAAACTACTATAATGCAGATTATAAATAAAGCGATGACAACAATCATAATCGGGGACATAATAATGACGACAATAATTATGATAATGGTAATAATGATGATAATAGTTGGATGATAATAATGGTAAAAGTAATAGTGATGCTAGTTACGATGACGATACTTACAATGATATTATTAATAGTACTTAAATGGCATTGTTGTCGTTGTAACAATTGAAATAATTGTAATGGAAATGTTTATGTAGATTACAATGATGATTCAAATGTCCTTGGCTGAAGCAGTCTTTTGATGAGCCACGTCTTCCAGGTGGTAGATAAAGGTAAGGTCTGCACTGGTCTACGATCTAAGACGGAATAGTGGTTAGAGCTTGCACCTGCGAGTGATTGGAACAAAATTAAATAGTTACTAAGGACTAAAACGTTGAGGGGAAAGGTTTTCTTCAATCTTTCTTTATAGGGCTTATAAGACCTAGACAAAGATCACGCTATTTACAGCTCAGATAAATTGAGAAGGCCTTTAACTAAGAAGCATACCAACGTGTTGCGCTGCGCAGAAGGGTAAGCGATAGTGAGAACATTGCCTTTGTATTATACACCATACTTTCACTTAACTGACATAGGTTTCCTCACGGGTTATCCTTTGGAGTTTGCCATAGGGAATCGTTTCTTCGTAGCATGGGGGTTCAGGTAAAATTTTCTAGCCAGACAATAAGGCCTGTGTAATGTTAAGTATCTGCACTCACTCATATGGACGTGGTCGACTAAAGAATACTGGTCAGACTTACTGGCTAACAGTAGGTTTGTATGCCTACCGGTCTTTTTTTAGGACACTCATGGTAAATTACAACAATCATGCACTATACAAAGACCTACTGTAAAACAATTTCTCATTTAGCTTCGTGGCAGCCCTTGTAGTTGGTCTAAAGGAGAACCGTTGGAACCCTTAGCACTAGCGACTATGCCAGTGGAAAAACAGGTGTCATTATCATGCATTCGCACAGAGATAGTGTCAAAGCCAGCTATTTCTTGAAGTACTGCATCCAAAAGTCTAGCGAAGACTACCTCAGATTAAAAACGTTCACAATAGTATACTACAATACTAGTGCGCGGGAAAGGTGATTGACCCACGCGTGTTAGTCCACATACGAAGGGCATTGCGTGTGTAAAGACACGCGTGTATCAGTCACATAACCTCTCGCACGTGCCATGTATACAATTTTTCGACACAGCGTGCGTGCAGAATAAGATTATGAGCCATTTAATAAGGCTCTGTAAGGACCTCAACGTCTACACGCACTCACACGAGTGTGTGGCCCAAAAAGAATTTTACACTCTTGCCTATTCATAGACAAGGCAGACAACTTAGCACTAAATGTGGAGCAAGCAACGTCAGTACTGTCAGTTTTCTCAGCAATGACATGAAGATGGATCTGGAATGTATCAGTAGTTTAAGATTAAGGGCATCTGATAAACAGAGAAAGAAGAATATTTTTTTGCAAAATTTAAACTAATAATTATAAATATGGTACAAAAAGCAATGACAATGTACATAAAAACAGCGCTACCAATTTTTGAAAGTATAAAAATAGCGTTGGATTTACTATATAAATTTAAAGATAACAGTGGAGTGACAAAGAAAATAATAAAAAACTTTCTCGAACAAGCCAATAATAATTTACTAAGAAAAATGTACAAAAAAAATTAAGAAGGAAGAATCATATGCTCTATCTAATCCAGGTTCGTAAAGAGCGTGCTGGCAACCAAGCAAAATGAAAGCCCCAAAGTTTCTAAGAAAACCCGAAATCTCCTACCTGAAAAAAAAAATTAAAGGGAGAACAAAAAGCTTATTGGAACCAACAATGTCAAAGGTAATGACAGTGGCGTGTTGAATAATGCCAGAAAAAAAAATTATTTTTGAGATCGCAAAAGAAGAGGTCTTCATCAAAGTACTGAAAAAAAAAAAATGATTTCAAGTTAAAAAAGGTTTAAATCTGAGTCAAAAGATACACTGTAATCAAAATAGAAGATTATTTTCTTTAACTAAGGGGTCATAAAAAAAGAAGACCTTGTTAGCAATATAGCTTACACCCTAAACGGACTAAAGTTATTTCATTGGATACAAGTTAGGATTCCTCGATATAACGTTCAATCCTGTTATCTATTTATTGAAAAAATGTCTGTAATACAATAATTTTGATAAATGCCTTAAGAATGATCTTTTATTGATTGTATCGTATATTAATTGTGAGTTAAAGCTTGTTGCTTTTGATTTAATTAAATGGCTTATACTTGTAAAAAGTAACAATAAAAAAAAAAGTTTGTAATCGATCTTCAGGACAGAGGATAATTAAAACTGTGGCCTTTTTTATAAGATAGAATTTTTATTTATTTAACAACTACTAAAATTGTTAGCAAAATTAAAAGCAAGTTACAGTAAAGTAATTAAAAAGACTTCTAAAATTCAAAAATCAATACGTTAAAGTAAAAAAAAGTACAATAAACTGTGAAAAATTCGTATGTGTATATATATATTACAACGCCTAATATATGGATTTGATTATCAGTACCAAAGAAATAATACTGTTAACTATATCTTAACCTGTAAAAAACCAATGACTATTAAGCCGTAAATACAATATAATGCTAAATGAGCTACTTACAAAAGACCTCAAAGTAACAAAATTTCGTCATAATTCGAAAAAAATCAGCAATTTAAACTTACATACGGTATCAGTACCCATACAATTTTGAGTTAATAATCCATATCCAACGTTATAAATTAAATCAAAAAAATGTTTAAAAAACCAGAAAAACGATACAAAAGAAAATAATAATGTTTACAATAATTATGATTATGATAATGATAATGATGCTGATAAAAATAATAATATAAATGATGATAATCACAATAAAGATAATCTTGATGATGATGTTAATGATAAAAAATGAGAGATACAATGGTCATAGCAGTAACATTATTACTGGGAGAGAAATTAATGATAATAACAACCCAAATAACAATAACAATGACGATATCAATGATAATTATGTAGCTTTGCATAGAAACAACAATAATAATATTAATAATTATGATAATAAGAAGCGGTGTTGGCTCAGTGGTAAGCATGCTTGTTACTAATACAACGCAGTTCTAGGGATTGTGGGCTCGATTCCTAGTAAATGCAGAGTTTTTCAAAAACTGTTTTTATCGGGAAATGTTCCTATGTAACCCCGACTGTTTCGGGGCGGGTTTTTTCGTGGAATTTTTCTTCAGAGTGATTCCAGTGTTTTTTCCTTGCTCCAAAGGTTTTCTTGCCTGGGTGAATGCGAAACAGTGTTAGGGCTATAGGTAGGGATTAGCCGACCCGATGCCAGGCATCAGGCAGGGATCATCAGCCGTACCGGCAAGGAGTGGTCCCTGAAACATGGGGCTTCTCCAGGGATGCTAATTAGCCTGGATCCGATGCTTTGGCAGAGAGCGCTGGCTAAACCGGCGAGAAGTAGACGTCCTGAAATAATGGAGTCTTCTATGGAGAAAGGCTACACAGTGACGAGTAAACCCGATGCACTATTAGTGCAGAGAGTGTCAGCTTAACTGGCAAGTTGTTTGACCCGAGATGCTCGCACTGTGCCTATGAATTCAGGTAGGATAAGAGGAAAAAGGTTTGAAGATGGGTGTGGAAATACATCCCCACACATAGGTGGTAAGTGGATTGCCCCCGTGACTAGGCCAGTAGATTGTAGTAGTAACCCGGTAGAAAAAGAAAAACTGATGATGATAATAATCAACAAAGATGATAAATAACAATAATAATGTTGATAATAATAAAAATGGTAATATAAATAATTACAGTGATAATAATAATGATATTGAATGAAAATGTTGACGGTTATGATGATGATGATGATGATGATGATGATGATGATGATGATGATGATGATGATGATGATGATGATGATGATGATAATTATGATAAAAATTACAATAATTACGATGATAATGATGATGATTATGATGATAATGATGATGATGATGATGATTATGATGTTGATGATGAAAATGATGGTGATGATAATGATAATGATGATGATGATGGTGATGATAATGATAATGATGATGATGATGATGATGATGATGATGATGATGATGATGATGATGATGATGATGATGATGATGATGATGATAATAGTATTTGAGATGATCCTTCATTTAGAGTCGAATTTTCCATTCTGACCCATGTCCACAACTCAATTTCACTCATGAAAACTTTCACCGGTAAAAAATAAGGCTTATCTGCTACATGGATGTGTAAGCATTATATACTTTAGCTTTCGGGGATAGGATTTGTACCTTTGTCCCACCAGAAATTGACCAAGACGAGTGAGTCTTCACTGCATACATTTTGTCCGCATATTTACATTATCATAATGGTTTTAAAGAAAATCAGTTCAAACTTGTAATTTTTTGGATTAGAAATGCTAACTAATGGTCACTTTTTCAAAGTATCAAACTAAAATTAACAATTTCTCACGATAGTCGTACCAGAAGTTGTTACGTCTTGAAGAGACAAGCTCTTCTATTTGCGTATTTTATGCGTTTAAGCATTTTATTTCATTCTGATCCCCCATGGAACAATCACTCGGTGTACGTGTGCAGGTACGCAAACTACAGTTTCTTATTGTATATGAGGCTAATAAATAAAGTATGGGTGGACAAGTCATTGTAATAAGTCTATGAGTCATATGAGCACTACAAACATTGAAAATTCCATTCCGAACTTTTCCATTTCGACCCTACCTCACCTTAAAGTGCCGTTTTTTTTAGTTTTAGAGCAATTAATTCGAACCAAACTTTTTTTTCATCACTGTTGGGCTGGAAGATAAAACACACGTCTTAGAGTTTCGTCCAATTGGCCTCTTTTCGCTACATAAATGCAAAAGCGGTGGTGCTACTTCCAACGTTGGTAGCCAAGTGGTGCACTTTATTAAGTAGCTTTATCTGGGCTTCAATGAAAGCAAAAAGATAGTCGTAACGATTAAAACAGAAATCTTTTAATTTTATGCTCCGAATACAAAGTTATAGTGATTTTATAAGAATTACTGAATTTTAGCCAAAATCACTTTATTAGAGATATTTACGCTCCAATTAAAACAGCTATAACTTTTAAATGAAAGCACAGAATCGAACAAAGCTTTTCTTAAATCGATAGGTCTCGACCCCAGCGTTCATTTAAGCCCAGTAAAAATACTCGAACTGTTGAAAAAGCTTAGCTACATGTGTTAGAAAGAGATAGAATTATTCAGAAAACGATGAAAACTGACTTTTATAAAATTTTGCATAACTTTCGACTAGTCTATCTTGTAGTTGCATCCCTTTAAATATTTGTTACTGATGTTGTGTACAGTAAAAATACCATAAGAAAATTTTTTTTTTCACCAACTTCTTTTTGAACAATTTTCTAAGTCGATCTGAGAAGTTACGACAAAATTACCCAATTATACCTAATACGGTAATAACAATAAGAACGATAACAATAATAATAATTATATCCATTACAGTAAAGATAACAATAAAAACAATAATAATTATAATAACGATAATTATAATGATCAATATGTTGATAATAATGCTAATGATACTAATTATACTAAGGATGATGGTGTTACTGATAATGGTGATAATAATAATAACTATAAGAATATTAACAATTATGATAATAATAATGATTATGATAAGTATAATGATGTTGATGATAATAATCATAATGAAAATGATGTTACGGATAGTGTTAATTATAATAATGAGAAAGATTATGGTGATGACAGTAATATAAATGCAAGTAAAAAAAGTAAAGATGATAACAGTCAAAATAACAATAATAACAATACCTTAAATAACAATCATGTATTTTTTTATAAGAACAATAATTATAATATTGTTAACCAATGACTATTAAGCCGTAAATACAATATAATGCTAAATGAGCTACTTACAAAAGACCTCAAAGTAACAAAATTTCGTCATAATTCGAAAAAAATCAGCAATTTAAACTTACATACGGTATCAGTACCCATACAATTTTGAGTTAATAATCCATATCCAACGTTATAAATTAAATCAAAAAAATGTTTAAAAAACCAGAAAAACGATACAAAAGAAAATAATAATGTTTACAATAATTATGATTATGATAATGATAATGATGCTGATAAAAATAATAATATAAATGATGATAATCACAATAAAGATAATCTTGATGATGATGTTAATGATAAAAAATGAGAGATACAATGGTCATAGCAGTAACATTATTNATTATGGTAATAATAATAATGAGAATGGTTTAGGTAAATATTGCTATCCTAGTGATAATAAAATAATAATAATAATTATGATAGTAATGATAATAACTATAATGAATGTAATCAAATTGTTGCTGATGATGATAATAATTATGACGATGATGATGATACTGATGGTGATGCTGATGACGATGATAAAGATAGTTGTAAGGATGATGGTTATAATAACGATAGTGTTGTTAAAACTGATAATAATAATAAAACAAAATCTAACGATAAAAATAAATATGATAATAATAATAAATAAAATAGTTGTTGCAAAAATGAAATTTCTTATTTTAATAATACTAATACTTATGATAAAGGCAACAATCACATTCATGATACTCATACCAATGATAATAGTATCGATTATATAATAATAAATATAATGACGTAAAATGTGACTTCTTATGACATCTAATAAAGATGACAATGATAATGTCTTGGATGATAAAGATAAAAATAAAAATGATAATTATAACAGAGATAATAATTACTGTAAAAGCAATGCATTGACAATAATAACAATTAAGATAACAGTCAAAATAATGATAAAAATCATGATGATATTGATACTGACGATAATAATAAGAATGGTTATAATAATGTTGGTAATGATAATGATGATAATGACGATAACGACGGTGTTAGTAATGGAAACGATGATAATAATCACATTAATGATCGTTATGTAATGATAATAATAATTACGATTGTATCTGTAGAAATAATTATAATAACAATAATAATTGAGAATTATCCTTTGATACATTACTTTGCTTGTCAGCGCCTATATCCAGATTGTTTTGTAACTCGTTATTATATGTATATAATAACAATAATAATTGACACATATCCTTTGATACATTACTTTGCTTGTCAGCGCCTATATCCAGATTGTTTTGTAACTCGTCATTGGATTTGCATTGATCCGACTGATAGTATGGCGTAAAAAACGTGGGTTTTGGTTTTAACACGTCCTCATAAAAAATTACATTGTAAGCCATTCTAATTTTGCTGTCCTTGTGGTCCCATAGTCTGTAAGCTTTGTGACTTGCATCATAACCAAGCACAATGCATTCTACTACTCTGGACTCAAGTTTGGAACGTTTCAGTGCTGGAACAAACACAAGTGCTTTGCACCTAAACACACGTAAAAGTGTTTCGTGTGGCACCTTTCCAGTCCACAATTCCTGCGGTGTTTTGAAGTCCAAGCTTCTTCTCGGAGATAAGTTGGCCAGGTATGCAGCTGTTGCTATTGCTTCGCCCCAGAATGACTCATCCAAGGAAGCATCAAAAAGCATAGTACGTACTTTGTCGAGGAGCACCCGATTCGCTCTCTCGGCACGTCCGTTTTGTTGAGGTGTGTAAGATAATGAAAATTCATGAATGATCCCTTTGTTCTTGAAAAACTCTATCAATTCACCACGCATATACTCACGTCCGTTGTCAGATCCAAATCGTTTAATTGTCTTTCCAGTTTGATTTTCAATTAGATTGACAAAATTTTGTACAGTCACTGTAGCATCACTTTTATTTTTTAATGGGTAAACAAACATTTTTCTTGAATAATCGTCCATAAAAGTTGTAAAATATCTGTTGCCACCATGTGATGCTGTTAGCATCTCACATACATCAGAGTGTATCAACTCAAGTATCTCCAAGGCCATTTTTGAATACTGATGAAAAGACCTTTAATTTAGCTTACCATATACACACGTCTCACATAGTTGATTCAGCGAACCCTTGATGTTAATGCCGACAGCAGCTCCTTTTGTCAACTGCTGAACTGACTCAAGATTTAAATGACTCAATCGTCTGTGCCATATTTTCACATCCAACGGTGGCGCATTCACTTAAATTTCATTAACACTGTGTGCAAAATGGTTTTCTTTGCGTAGATTTAATTTATATACATTATTACATGTCCTAATTCCTGTAAGAAGCACTTCATTTTTTTGATTCAAGATTTTGCACTCCCTTTTTGTGAAAAGCACTGAATTTTCGGCATCAGTTATTTTAGCCACTGATAACAAATTTAAGATTAAATCCGGCACATTTAATACATTTCTAAGTGTGGCTTCGACGATACCATTAGACATGTCTGCTTGGAGACATACGACGCCTTGAGCACACACCGGTAAATTCTGGTTACTTGCAACTGTTACTGCTTTCACTTTACTTGCGGGAATTGTATTAATTAAATCACGATCGTTACATATATGATTAGATGCACCAGAGTCAATCACCCAATCTTGATGACACACAGTTGAAATTGCCGCCAAGTTCAAAAAAGAAACAGCAAAAACATATTTTGGTCGTCACCGCTCTCTGCAGTCTCTACACTGTTTTGCTAGATATCCACGCTTGTTACATTTATAACAGCAAAAATTTCTCAGTTTGCCTTTGTTGTCGTTGCTTGAATTTCTTGGAAAAACTGTGCTTTGATCCTGCTGAGTTGGTTTATGGTTTGTGTAACTACGTTTGTTGACAAACAAACTCTGTGTATGTTCGTTACTCGCTTCAGCAGTTACGTCCTGTAAAAGTTTCCATTTGACGTCATCAAAGGTCAATTTCTCATAAGACGATTCCAAGGCTATTAACATAGGACTAAAACGCTCTGGCAAACCAAACAACAAAAACGATGCTTTCAGCTCTTCGGGCACGGTGACCTTGGCATTTGCCATTTTATCGAGTAACGCGGATACTTCAGCTACATAAGCCTCCATGTTGTCACAATCGTCCAGCTTGATAGCCACCAATTTTCGCAATACGTCTAGAAGTCTTACGCCTCCTTTGTCAGCGGAGGTATCGTGCAGCATTTTCCACATGCCCTCTGCTGTTGCTTCCTTCTTGATATAAGGGTACAAAGCGGGAGCCACTGATAAAAATATCTGCTGACGCGCTTTGCGTTTTTTTGTTTCATCAGCTATGACCTCCCTTCTTCTGATGCTTCAACAGCACACCAGAGATCTTCACCTAAAAGCCATGCCTCCGTTGCCGCTGACCACTCTTCATAATTTGCCCTGCCGACCAAGTGCGGTATTCGTCGAGCGTTCTGGAAAGCCATATCGCGCTTTTCACTAATTGAAACTCTACACAGTAACATGCAAAGAAAAAGCAACCGAGAAAACACTGTTTACAGTACGGTTTAATTATTACACTAGCGATATTATTGTAGGTGGAAGTATGTAACCGTTTTTCTCTCGTTAAAACTTAAATGAACTCTAACACATAGGGTTGACACGAGGAAGAAAAAAAACTTTCAAAAAAGATCCAACTGCCACTTGATGCACGTTCCGACTTGAAAAAGGAAAAAAGGGCCCATAACCTGTTATAATAAAGGTTATTAATAAAGTTGGATCGTATAAGTTGTACATTATTGAACACGTCTTCCTCGATCTACATTCGCTGTGTGACTGACTACAGTTGGTACAGTTTCCAACTTGCGCTAGCAGACACACGCACTAATACACATGTAATATACTAGTATCTTTCAACAGTAAGATATTAAAGTGGGAGTGTTGAATACCCGAACGGAAATTGTAAGTAGGCGATCAGTAGGGCCTACTTAGGCTGCCTCTCTTGCCAACTGAAGTCCTACATTGGCAGCGTCAGGTGGCGTTTGGTAGGCCCTAAGTAGACTGCCTCCATTGACGTAACATAACCACCTTTCATTCGATATATATAGATGTGTACATACAAAAATACACATTGTATTATAATTAAAATAAAGTCATGCTTCATTTCAAACGAATAATATTTAATTTCTTCATGAAAATTTTTCATTACGGCATTGTTGATCACGTGTAGTTACAAAAATATAACCCTAAGATAAGTCACCTTAAAAATATCTCATTCACAATTGATATCAAGTTTACAATATGAACATGTGATTTGTAAGTTAATTCTGAGGAACTTTTAAATAATCACTAAGGAATTAATACAAATTACATGCTCACACTGCAGTTTACTTTTTTTCATACAAAAACATATTGATTCAATTAAATGATAGATGAACTTGATTTGACGGTGGACATCTAAATGACAGTGTACAAGCTGTTAAATGTTAAATTTCATTATCTTAGTACGGTTTTTACATTGTTTTTATTGAAATTTTTTGAAGCACCAATTATTATTTCTAATTCAGTACTTTAAGAAACTTTGTTTAGTTGACAACAAATTTAATGTCGATTAATTTTGTCAGTCTCATACATGTATAAGAATGCTCATTAATCATTTGTATAGGACTCAATGAAAGACACTTGTAACTTGTGTACCTGTGTATAATTTTACGCTACAGTTTACACTGCAACTGTAGCTGATATAACTGTATACACTTTTCGAGAAGTAAGATAAAGGTAGGTTATGTAGGCTGTCTAATGAGTATCTCACGCACGCCCCCTGACGCACCTACTTGTGCCCTTAGTAGGCTGCCTAAGTAGGGCCTCATGAACTAGAGAGGCAACCGACTTTCATTTCTGTTCGGGTAGTTAATTTCTAAANTGATGATGATGATGATGATGATGATGATGATGATGATGATGATGATGATGATGATGATGATGATGATGATGATGATGATGATTATGATGATGACAATATTGATGATGATACCAATATTGACGATGATGGTGATACTGATGATAATGACAATTGTGACGAAAAATTTAATAATTATGACTACAAACATGATAATAAGAATGACAATGACAATGATAAGGATGACAATGATTATAGAAACAATAGTTATAATAATAACTATAATAATTATTACGATAGTAATTATGATGGATACGGTATTAGTAATGAAAGTGATACTAACAAAAAAACTCATGATTGTAAGCACTATAATTGTGATATTGATATTGCAAATAGTAATAATGCCAAAAATATCGATAATAACAACAAAATAGATAGAAGTAACGCTGACAATAATAATAATGACACTTGTCATGCTGACAGTAAGAAGAACAATAATAATGTTGATATTAATGATGGTAATAGTGATTTTAATTATAACGGTGATAAGTATAATAATAATTATGATGATGATGAGGGTGTTTATAATATCAGTTAGGATCATCATAGTGTACGAGAATTTTGTAGCTGACCAACAGCCACTCAAATCCTGTCATAAAAATATTGTATTGTACGTTTCTTACCTAGTTCTTTTTGGCATATCTGTTTGCCAGGAGGTCTGCCACAGTTTTCCGGCTCTGGAACGCCAAATTCTTCCAGAAAGAAATTTAAATAAGAAAATGGGGGGCTTTAGGTGCAAATGATAACAGTCACTGACATCAACTTTACAGCGCGCTTGCCATATCAGTTTGTTATCTATACACTGTTAAATATTACACACTGTTTTACCTCTTTTATGTATAAATGTTAGCATAAATACACGGTGCCTTTAAGTTCAGTATGCTACTTGATGTATAACTTTTGGTCGTCCTCTCTGTTGATTTTTTTTGGCTTGACTGCCGGAGGCCCACACCTACCTCACATACACACGCATATACCTAGATGTACCAGATCATGGACACCTTGTAACGATTATCGTTATCGCGCGCGTTACTAACCTGAAAAAGCTTGCTTACACTCATGCGTTTTTATCGTTTACACTATCTTCATATGTTCTTACACACTCGCTTACTCGGGTCAACAGGATACCTCTATGTCCGTATCTAACTCTAGTGTCTTATGCCTAGTACCTTTATAATATACTTTTGTATAATATAATATCTTAGAACGAATAATAATGAAAAGATGCTTACTTAAATTTTCTTCAGTTACGGCTTTATGTTACTTTTTCTATAGATCCCTAAGTTTACTGAAATAAATAATTATCAGTCTGTCAAGATTTTCCCCATTATTTTCTTCTCCAACTGGTCCCAGTTCCTAAAAATAAAATTACTTCTTATCATTGGGCCTTTTAAAGCTCTCGTATTATTAAAAGACTCAAAATACGCCGTATCTTAATCTAAGATCTAAATCAAAAGTCTCTTGAAAATCTCTCTCAAACACGATATCCTGATGAATCTCGTCAATAGCTTTAACTAGTATCTCTCTCTTTTAGCCATCAATTTCACAACTGATTTTTGAAGTGCCCAATACTTTCAAGGAAGTATTGTTGACACCAACGATTAGCACGTTAGTTGGCTTCAATTGGTCTTTGAATCGTTCTACTAACTTAGGTTTGATAATCGAAGACTGAGCTCTGATATTTACAAGTGCATCGTACTCTTGCCTTTCTAGTATTACCAAAAGATACGGTCGATTCTTGCTATTTGCAGTAATAATATTCTCATACAAGTCCTGGTTAATATGCCCTTCCCTATTTGTTACCTTTTCTCGTGCATTTTGTACACCTTTTAACTCGAACAAACTAGATGCTCCTAGCCTAAAGCTGTCAGGGACTTCCTTTGTCTTAGAGAGAGCAGCACTTACGGTTTCAAGAAATTTTTGTACCTTTATCTCTGAAACATGTGACAAGGAAATTCTGAAGGTCTTCTACGTCAGTTAACTGTGTTTCACCGTAATTTGTAGAAGTCGAGATTCTCTCTTCTTTCTCTTATCACTAGATTCTACAATCTGTCATTGTCCTGACGTTTTTGGAGTTCGGCTCAAAGACATTTTCATTATAACAAGTCTTATCCGATTTGGAGTAAAGTTCCCACTCAAAATCGTTTACTCGATTGTCAAAGTTCTTATCTGGACCTGGCGCTTTTTTGGTGTACCAAACCGACTCATTTTTCTCATTGATTTCCCGCTTCCACTCTTTTTTCCGTGACTGCAATTTAGGATCGTCATCTTTCCATGTAACCAATGCTCCCCTTTTTTTCTATTTGAAGTCCATACCTTAACCCTCTCACTCATCTTTACATACTTCCTCGTCAGTTTTTCTTTCACTACTACAACTTCGTTCAACTTCAACGCTTGATTCGTACTCTTCTCCCTTAGCCTGTATAGGCTTTTTCGAGAGAATTCGGCTGTGTCTTTAATGTTGTTAGCCCCTTGCCCTTGCTTATCCTCTAATAGTGCCTCTGACTTTTTATCCTCACTCTTACTTGGTAACTCCTAGAGAGTCTCTCTCTGGACCAAAACCAATTGGCCATCTACTCCAAGGATCCAGGTTTTCTCATTACCCGTTCTCTGCCTTGCACTTTCCTTTAATGCCACCGAATCTCTTCAATCCCTCTCAACCTTTTCGATTAGACTTTTCTCGATTTTAGATTCAGGTTGGGATCAGACTTATTTTTCCGGGTCTTTCTTCCCGCTCACTTTCTCACTCACTCTCTCTCGATGCTTGAGTTACCAATGCCGCTCCTTTCGCACACCGGACGCGCTCTTCTCTCCAAATTCCTTCTTTCCTGTTCCCTGCATACACAAAAGAAAACTGGGGAAAAACCAAAAAGGCACGACAGTCTCACGTATCCAAAACGCAGAAGAGAAAAATGGCGAGAACTTCCTGGGTTTCTTGGTCTCGATCTACACCACGCTCTCTCGACAGCTGAATTTCTACTGCCCTTCCCCTTTCACCAACTCATTCTCACGTTCCTCTCCCTGGTCAATCTCTACCCGTCCCCCGGCCGGTTACCTCCGAACTTTTAACTATATATCTGGCCCCTACCTTATCTTCCGGCACCATTCTCACGTGCCGACGCCTCGACACTTACATTAATTTAATCGTTCTTTTGTATAATCTATTCTTCTAACCCAGGAAGTCCTCTTTCCCTGTTTTCTCTTATCGTTGCTAAAACATACGAAAATTTCGGTTACGAGAGGATCAAGAAAAAAAGAATACACAACGGCTTTAGGGCAGGAACATCAACAGTGACGTGCAAAAATGGTGAAGCAAATTTTTGCACTTCACAAGGTTGCAGAAGTTAACGCGTTTAATTTTGGCCCCCACGCACCCCATTTTCTATCGTCCTTGTTCAGAACTCATACCTTAAACAGGACGAGAAGATCACTCCCTGGGTCCCGCAAATCTGACACTCAACTGTCGGTTTAGGCTTGGGATCCACGAGAGGCCTCCTCAACTGGCAACTTCAGGCCAAGTAACCCTTACTCCCACACGTGTAACAAAAGACCTCCGGGCATTGGGTGGAACGATGACTAATAGCCCAGCAGGTATAGCACGTAGTATCAAATCTGCATCTTCCTCCAGCTTCATCTTGGCTTACCGCCCTTAGGGATCGCTCCCTGTTGGATCCCACTAGAAGTTGGAATAATCGGCTGACCCCCCTCCTTGACTTTAGTTGGGAATTTCACGGTTACCTGACTGTTTCAAGGCTTGGTTCTTCAATACTGGGTCCACTGTGAAGCGTTTGGAGCTTGATCAAAGCTCGCGATCAACTCTCGCGGTACGTTAAAGAACGGAGAACTGTTTCCTTCCTTGCTCCCTGTCTCCTCTTTATCCTCGCTATTTCCGTTACCCTGTTTGTCCCCCTCCCTTACCGTTCTTCCTTTCCTTATTTCCCGTTTTCTTGTTTGACTCATTTTCCTGCTTTGACCCTTCTCCCTCACTTGCATCGGCCACGCTCGCGATTTGAGCCTTGACCACTGGAGCTCCAGAAAATCCTGCTCCAGGCACGTGCATATTATTCGCTAGTGGTGGTGGGACATAACGATTGTCTAGCTCTTTCTGCCTCTCCCAACATAAGCCATAAGTCTCAATATTTCAAGGCCCATGACCAATTTGTCCAGCATGGCCCGGCGGTATTCAGACAGCAAATTCCGTCACGCCAGTTCTATCACGGATCCTATAGAGGGCGGCACTGTGAGCATCGATGTGGGGATTTCTCTCTCCTATACTGCGTCTTCTTTCTTGCTCCCTCTTCATGACCGTTGCGCGGCACACATGTTAGCTTGCACAGCCAACCACTTCCTTTTCGTCTACCAACGCTGCTAGACGTTGAGTCCTGCGAGGCACCCTGTAACTTGCTTTAACCAAGAATAAAACCTTGTTATCGTTCATAAGCCAGTTTTTATCCTTCGCAATCCTCGACCTCTACATGAGCACGGCAGCAGTTTGATAGCCTGGGACTGGGGATCATTCGCCCTGTAGCCTTGGGCTACTTCACGCACTCTGAACTTTCTGGACCCTAGAGCCAAGCCTGCGCTGCCCTTGATCTTCCGTTTGTCACTCGTTACCTCTAACTCTGAGCCAATCATCATGTCTCTCTTTGAGGAAGCCTACTTGACTTTTCTAGGAAGGATATGATTCTGGCCAAGATTTTGTATTTTGGTAAGCTGAGTGATCACCTTCCACAATGGTAGTATTACTACCAGAGATATTCTTCGAATGTATGTTCCTTAAGCTCGGCTCCTTGTTACTCTTCTGCTACATCCGCTGGTTCTGAGGCAGTGGGGGTGGCTTCCTAAACCAACGCTAATCATCTTTTGACTCATCCTGATCTCTGTCTTCAGCCAGACTCCGTACTGCCTTTACGTTGTTGGCTCCCCTCTTTAGTTTCTTGGGCCCTACCCTCTTTTGGGTAAGTGGTTATCCTTTGAACTAAGTTTCCTCCATATCTGACTCTTCACTCATTGGCCTCTTACGCTGACTCTCGTTCATCCTAATATACCCACGCTTATTTAAAAAACCTTTCCTCTACTCTTCTTCTCTATATTTATACTCTAAATATCTTTTTATACTCGTGCACTCTAACCTATACTCTTCTTTTGCTAGTCGGCTTTGTCCGCTGGCCCTCCTTCCACTGTCGTACCCGTCCTTTCAAATCCAAATCAACCCCTTTCCTTTTCTGTTCGGGGGTGAAATATTTGCTACGACTAGTCTAGTTCGGTAAGGAAAAAACCCGCGCAAATTTTTTCCTAATGGACTGTTGAGCAATGATTTTAAATTTCAGGATTCCTCAGGTTTTTTTAAGGAGTGCCTGACTGTCCAACACGGTTGCCAGATTTGCTTCTCCAGCCCCCTTATGTCCCTTTTGAATCCGGATCTCCCCCTGTCTCAGCGTAATTAGCTAACCCATATTCCTGGAGAGCCCTGTGCTAGATTATCCTGTGTTGACTTTGGAGGATTTTTTGCGGGGTACTGTAACCTATTCTGGGATATAATCAGAGATACAACAAAATACTCGCCAAGAGTGTATGTCGTTGTACTGAGAGTCTGCTCACTTTGGAGACCCGCCATCAGAAAAATTTGCAGGTTAGCATCAATCATGATTGATCATGGCAGCTCAATCCTTGATTTCGGCCTGTTCTCTCCCCCTAATACTGACGTTGTGATGGGTGTAATGTACGTCGTCATGTACGTCGTCATCGTCACGGTCTGTATCCTAGAATCTGTTCGAGGCTTGTAGGTGTTAGCACTGATCTTGACTGATCGCCGTAACTTGTTCTCTATCCCAGACCCACCAACATTTGCGCGTCCACCCTCCTCTCTCCATGGATCTGGCACGAGTTTTACTCTCGTTGAACCCGTAGCCCTTGGCCCATACGGAAACACTGGACTCTCAACTCTCTCGGGATTCAACCTGTCTCTACGCGATAACTCACTATTTATCAACTCGTCCACTGTACTTAGATGTGCTGGCTGTGGAGTGCTGTATCCAAATTTGCCCTCACCCACGTCAGCAAGCACGTCATCCTCATACCAGGTTATTCTCTCGTTGTCTGGCTCTATTTCAAATATTAACACCCGAAGAAACCTATCTTTCACAATGGCCTTGGCTTCCTTGACACTCAACCTCTCAAAATTAATTCTCTCGTTACTACCTCTAACGACATTGTCATAATGCTGCGTCTAAGTTCCCACAGCTCCCACGTATTTACAAGTACCTGCATTATTTCTTCATGCGACGCCATTTTGTAACCTATGCTGAAACACTGAAAAAACACCAAAATGCTAAGCGCCCCTCCCTACAAAAACACACTTCTTATGTATTGTTGATAACCCACACTTATCACCGACGATCTCACTCCAAATCATAATAGAAGTAAAAATTCTATGGAACTTATGTAAATATGTATTAAATTAAATTATTCTTATAATGGTACACATAAAATAATAAGCCTAACTATCACTTATTTATTTCTCAGATCTTGCCAACACCCTTGAGTCACTCGCACTTTCATTCAAACGCTACAAAACCTTTAAGCCCCGGGAGTACCTTTGTTATTCTGTGACCTACTTTCCCAAGGGATGCCATTTGTGACGCAGATTTTTCAGCAAATAAACAGCCGCACGGATCCTGTCACAAAGGTTATCTCATACGTCACTTACCTAGGCCCTACACATTGAATTACTCTCCTCTAGGAGGTCTGCCACAGGTGTCCAGCTCCCGAACGCCAAACACTCCTAAAATAAAATTAAAAGGAGGAAAGTAGGGGCACTTATTACAAATAAACACAACTACTGACGTAAATTTAACAGGGCACTCGCTCTATTTATTTGTCTTGTACACACTATGGAATACTACACCCTTTTTCTCTCCCTCTCTCTTCTCTATAACTATAGACGATAATACACGGTGCCTTCAAGAATAATGTGCCACTCACTATATGTGCTCTGATCGTCCTTGCTGTCGAACTTCTCCTTAGCTTATCTGTCAAAGACCCACACCTACCTTACAAACACAAGTATATACTCAGACACACCATGTCATGCCCTCCTCGTAACAATTACTGTCCTCACACCCGTCACTTACCTAAAAAATCTCGCTCATACTCACGCGTTTCTAACAATCATGCTATCTCCACATGTACACACACACTCGTTCTCTCAGATCACTCGGATACCTTCACGCCCGTACATGACTCTTGTATACTGTAGCCAGTACCTTTATAATATCCTCCCAAACACACTGCGCTATCTGAAGCTCATTCTAGTCTAGGCAGTGGGTTGGTCACAGTGCTAGCTTCCGGTGATTATCCTCTCGTTTAGCTAGATACTCTTTTTCTATGGTGTTCTATCTTTCTCTATTATCTCCATTATAACCTGTCACCTTCCCTGTAATTCTTAATTCTGATCTCTTGGCTCTGCTCCCTGTGATAACCCGTAGCATACTGACTAAACAATGCAATTGGCCTACAAACGTGCACACGCCCATCTCTTTGTATCCGAAAATCTCCAATGCTCCCAAGAATCAGTAAATAAATGGAAGATTCCAAAATTAAGTGCTGAACGCAACAGCCTAGCGCTCAGTTTTTCCCCCACTCGTCGCAAGCTTATCTATCTCTCTTTTCTCTCTTACTTATAAACTCCATCAACCACATCCCATACACCATGAACTTCTCTTATTGCCTTTGGCCCTTCTTGTTCTTCATGGCTCGTAGTCCATGGCATCGAGAACACATTCAAACAATGTATCAGAAAAACATCAATACACCAAAAATAAACATTATCATGGGACTCAGCAGCCACCAATTACTTCATAAAAAATATAAGTATATAGCACCATTAAAACTTTCGCTGCCTTGTCCAAAAGTTAGGAATAATGATGAAGTAATAATGAGGATAATAATGATGATAATAATATTAATGATAATGATGATGATAACGATAATGATGATGATAATAATGTTGATGATGATGATGATGATGATGATAATGATGATGATGGTGATGATGATGATGTTAATGATTATGATGATGCTGATGATAATGATGGTGATGATGTGAATTATGATAATGATAATAAAGATAATAATCATAAAAAGGATGATAATAAAAATGGAGATGATTAAAATTGTAATGATGAGAAAAATGATAATTATATTGATAATAAAAATGATGGCTATTGTACCTAATATGTTAATGATGATCACAATGATAACAATGATTACAATAATAATAATAATGAGAATAATAATGATGATTGTAATTAGGATGTTAATGAAGAAGACAATACTGATGAAAGTAGCAATTCAGTTATCTATGGTGATAATAATAGCAATACTAAGGTCGATAAAAATGTTAAATATAATGAGATTGATAATGATTATGATGATGACGATAAGACTGAAATAGTGGAAATCAACATTATGATGATAATTTATTATTATGAAGATAATAACCATAATAATAAAAATAAGGACGATGTAAATGATATTAATAATAATAGTAATAATAAAAATTAAGCGTTTGATATCAGTAAACATATAATAGATATTAATAATAATGGGAGCGATGATGACAATAATAATAATGGTGCTAATAATAAAGAAGAACACGATGATAAAAGTGATGATGACGATAACAATCATACTGTATAAAGTAATGATTATGATGTGAATAATTATAAAATGTAACGTTAATGATAATGATAATATTAATAATAATTATAATATTGATAATAATGATGATAATAATCATCATAATGATGATGATGATGATAACTATGTCGATAATAAT
>NW_019379665.1:618452-623452 GCF_000648655.2 Copidosoma floridanum
CTAAAACATAACAACAATAATGCCTCAAATAATAATTATGATAATAATAATGATATGAATAATAAAAAATTTATAGTGATGGTGATTATAACATTATAACAATAATAATCGTTACAATAAATTGAAGGATAACGATGGTAGAGATATCGATGGAAATTATTGTGGTAATATTAGTATTAATAATTATAATAATATTAAATGATAGTAAAAATTTTAATAACTGTAATGATTAAAATGATGGTAACATTGACAAAAGCGATGATACTAACAATATTGATATAAGTAATAATGATTACAGTAAAAATTATATTAAAAATTATTATGATGATAATGACAGTTATGGTAACAATGATATTAGTCATGCTAAGAAAAAAAATTATGATTGTACCTACAATAATTATGATATGAATGTTATGATAATGAAAATGACAGTTATTATAACGATGACAATGTAGAATGTGTATTTCAAAATAATGAATGTTAGGTATATGACATGGGATGTCACAATAATATTTATGATAATGATAATATTAATAAAAATAACAATATATAAATTAATTATTTAAAAATAATAATACTGACACTGATAATGATTATTATAAATATCATAAAACTTATGATAATAATGTCTTCTGTAATAAAGATGATAGTAAAAATGTTAATGACAACAATTTTATGTTAATAATGATGCTAAAAAAAGTAAAAATAATGATAATAAAAATATTAATGATGATAATGATGATGATTATAATAAGACTGTAATGACCCTGGGCTGAGGAAGTCAGTCCATGGGGCCCGTACTCTCCGGATGGAGCATGAAGGCAAGCTTTTCGAGGGTGTATTAATCCGAGGTGCTTTGGCGGTTGGAGCTTGTACCCGTGGGTGGTTGAAACGAAGTAAAATAGCTCATGTGGACCAAAATTCCGAGGAGAAAATCTCGTATGAAGAATCTAGGGTTGGTTCCCGAATGAAACCAAACATGGGTGACGCTAATAAAAACAACGTACCCCAGGCGGTAACCTCTCAGAGGAAATTCGCCGCCAGTTCCGACCTGGTGAAAGCTTGGGTGACTGGTGTTGACCTCAGAGATTCTGGGGGAAGCCACAAAGGCGTCCAGCATGAAAGTGCTATTCTGTCTATCATCCGAAAGCAAATGACAACTGAAGGTTGGCTTAACGAACTGACTAACGAACCACAGGATGTAGACCAGAATAGCCAGAATGAAAGTCACCTGACACTGGCTGAATCAACGGTATTCGCTTACCTACAGAAGACCTTGAGTGATACAGAAAAGAAGGAGGAAAAAGTACTAGGTAGGATGACAGACGTCCTAAAAAGTATTAAAAAAGCAATAAACAGGCAGCCAAACGTCAGCAGTACAGTCAAAAAAGCCAGAGTTCACCTGGAAGAAATCTGTGGGCTCTTAAAGGACCTCAAAGACCGCCGCTGGGAGACTGTGGGGGAGATGTTAGTGCAGAGGACATCTCTACCAACTCGTGTGATCGGACAGCCTCTGAAAAATAAAGGTAGAGACGATGGCAATACCAAGAATTGGAGGGTATCAAAAAAAAGTAAGAACAACGACTACGACGAACTGTGGAGGGAAGTCGTGAACAAAAGTAAGCAGGCACATGGAACTGCAAGGAGCAAGTGGCTGCTAGAAAGAAACCGGTAGGTAGCACATCTACTCCGAACAAAAGAGAGCCAGAAAAGAAAATGAAGAAGCGGAGAATAGCAAAGAAAAGAAACGAGGCCTTCCTCATTAAACAATCAGAAGAAAAGTATTATGCGGAAGTACTGGGAGCATTCCGTAATGCGGTCAACCCGAGAGACTGCGGCGCGGAAGTTACCAGAATAAGTAGCACAAAGGCTGGTTGTATTCTGGTGGAGCTCGCCAAAAGCACCAAAGACAAGAAGGAGTTAACACGGGCCATCTCACTGGCTATCGATACCGCAGGAAAGGTACAATCAAGGAAACCAAGAGTTACCTTAGATGTACTGGACATAGAGGCAGTCACCGATAAAGAGGCAGTTATAGCAGTCATTTAAGAGGCTGCTAAAACCAGAGAAGATCCAGAAGAAATTAAAGTGTTTATGCTACCGCCAAATTGAAGGCAGGAAAAGATGGCGCTGGCCGAAATGGATGAGGCTGGTGCTTTGTCTCTTTTAAGGAAAAAGACGATAGCAGTAGAATGGATCGATACAATAGACAGAAGAAGCATTGCACACAAAACAGGATGGAATGTCAAGAAGCTGGACACATAACAACTAGCGGAAAAAGTTGAGAATGGCATTGCTGCTATTCAAAGCGATAAACAAAACCTGAACACAGTAGGAGTACAGAAGCTAACCAAAGCAACTATGCGACTCCTAAAAACCGCATACGAGGCTTTCATTCCCAGAAAAGAAAGGAACGGCAAACGCTCAACTTACTAGTGGAACAAGGAAATTGCGAAATTGAGGTGCCAATGTCTCAACACACAGACGCCTTTATCAAAATGCCAGAAACAGACCAGAGGCTGGACAAAGGTATTCCGAGTACCAGCTTACAAGAAGAACGATGCAATCTGCTGTTAAGAACAGCAAAAAGCAGTGCTGGTTAATTCTGTTTCAAGTAGTAAATAATGACACCTGGGGCAAAGCGTACCAGATAGTGATGGAAAAACTGGAAAGGCTGGCAACAACTGCAAATAAAGACGCGTATAACATAAGGCATATCTTTGATAAGCTATTCCAAACCCATTCAGAACTAGAGAATCAAGCAGACTTGGAGCTCATTAAAGATGTACCTTTATTTACTTAGCAGGAAATAGAGCTAGCAGCTGGATAGCTTAAGAACGGAAAAGCTTCTGGACTAGATGGCATACAAACAGAAGTCAATAAGACAGCGGTGGCATAGCACTCACAATTGCTCTTAAACCTATACAATACATGTTTGTGAAAGGGGTTATTCCCAACTACCTGGAAAAACGCACGTCTGGTACTGATCGATAAAGGCAAGGGGAAGCCTAACTTCATGTCATCTTTCAGGCCGTTATGCATGCTGGACACGTTTAGTAAGTCATACAAAAAGCTGCCTGTCTTCTACAGGCCATACACAACACGGGAGACTTATTAGACGGGCAGTACGGATTCTAAAAAGAAAGGTTTACCATAGGAGCAGTAGAAAATATAGTAAAAGCAGTTCAGAGCACTCGAGACAAATGCCATGAACTGAGACCCCTCATTTTTCTGGTGACCTTGAATATAAAGAACATTTTGAGATCAGCAAGATAGAAGGACATTCTTCGCGCTTTAAAACACACATTCAGAACACTAGACTATCTTTTGAGAGTATTGAAAGATTATCTCAAGGACCGCTTCTTGACCTTTGCAATAACAGAAGGCTAAAAAATAACTGCGGGGGCATTCCAGGGATCTATTTTTTACAAGATCTCTGAAACGTGTCATACGATAGACTGCTTCACCAGGAAATGCCGGATGGGACAAGCTCAAAGAATAGAAGCCCTGAGAAAAGCCTGCGCCTATCGCACAGTCTTAAAGTCGCACGGCGATAATGGTGATAGCAAATAAAAACCCCATCGACCTCCTTGCGAAGGAACGGTGTTCAAAGCACCTTATGGAGCAGGACTTAGAAAGAATGGAAGCCTAGAAAAATGCCCGGAAAATTACCTTGGATCTCTGGCTATGAACCATACCTAAACACAGTAGAAAAGTACAAAAGCTAACCAAGGCAACGATGCGACTTCTAAAAACCGCATGCGAGGCTTCCATGCCCAGATAAAAAGATGGAACGGCATTCGCTTTACTTACTAGTATAACAAGAAAATTGCTAAATCAGGAAGGTCAAGAAAAAAGCCTGGAAAAGAGCCTGAAAACGCTGGCAACATAAATGGCAAGAGGAAACTAGAGGTAGATGGCTGGCATGCCTGATACAAGATGTCAAGAAATGGACTGAGCGAGAACACGGGGAAGTAGATTACTATCTTACCCAATTCCTCTTATATCGTTGGTATTTACGCTTGTACTTTGACAAGATGGGAAAAATAAAGACGGCTGCTTGCAAGTACTGTGGCTACGACAAAGATGACGCAGAACATTTGCTATTTGACTGCACCAAGTCCCAAACCGAACGAAACGTGTTGCAAGAAAGGATCGGAACTTTCAATTCCGACAATGTCATAGATAAAACGCTACTCAACGAAGAAAGATGGACTGCAGTAGCCTAATACATACATACAGTACTCCAGGCCAAAAAGGAGGGCGGTTTTCTGGACGACTAAGTGAAGGTAGTGCGAGCGTGGATCCAGTGCCATCGTGGCGGCGTGGGGTGGTATTTGCGCTGTGGTGCTCGGAGGGCTTAGGGGGGGTAGTGGCAGGTCTTGAGGGGTGGGACCACTAGGGAGTGGCCATGGGGCGGTCAGTGTGTGTGACTGGAAGGCTGCGTGGGTGCTTAGGAGCGTACAGATTTCCTTAAATCGCTTCGCTCTATCACCTTCCTACCAATGAGCAGCTGTGGCCTGGTGCCACACGTTTCCAAGTACTTCGCTTCCGCTGCTTTACTTTTTTTCCCGGGGCTAGGATTCCGAGGTGTGGCTGCGGGGTGGTCGGTGTGCGGTATAGGGGCTTGCGTGAATGCTTGAAGGCGGGAAGGTTCCTAAGGGCCACTTCGCTATATCACCTTCCCACCGATGAGCAGCTGTACCTCGGTAGCCTAAGTTTTTGCCCCACGGGCTCTGTGGTGGGTGCGCTCCTTGCTCCTTATAATAATAATAGTAATGATGATGATAAATATGATGATGATAATGATGATGATGATGATGACGATGATAATGATGATGATGATAATAATGGTAATAGTAATAATGATGATGATAATAAAAATAATAATTATGATAGTAAGAAAGGTGATATTAATGACAACAAAAATGATTATAACAATGCAAATTATAATGCTGATACTAAAAATGATGTAGATAACGATGACGATATTGATGATG
>NW_019379665.1:625952-629247 GCF_000648655.2 Copidosoma floridanum
GAAAACCTTGTAGAAAAATCTATGGATGGTTCCCGATGAAAAGCAAACATGGGTACCGTAATAAAAACAATTTTTTCCAGGTGGTATCTTTTTAGAGGGAATCCGCCGCCAGCTTTGATCTAGAGGAAGCTTGGGTGGCTGGTGTTTGTCTAACGAACTTTAAAGCAGGCCACAAAGATGTCTAGCACGAAAGTGCCTACTTCTTAACATCTGAAAGCAAATGACAACTAAAGGTTAATTAACAGATTGAACTAACAAATTACAGGATATAGACCAGAATAGCCAGAATAAACATCAGTTAGCATTTGCTGTGTCAACGATATTTGCTAACCTACAGGAAACCTTGAGTGACTCAGAAAAGAAGAAGAGAAAAGTACTTGGTAGGATGACAGACATCCTGAAAGTATCGAAAAGCAATTGACAGGCAGTCAAACATTAGCAGTGCAGTCAAGAAAGCCAGAGCTCACCTGAATGGAATTTGTGGGCTTTTTAAGGACCTTAAAGGCCACCACCATAAGACTGTGGGGGAGATGTTAGTGCTGAGAACATTTCTGCCAGCTCGTGTGATAAGACAGCCTCCAAAACAGGGAGGTAAAGACGATGGCACTACCAAGGATCGGAGTAAAAGCACACCAACTTCCAACAAAAATTAGCTAGGAAAGGATATGAAGAAGCGGAAAAAGGTAAAAGAAAGGAACAAGGTCATTCTCGTGAAACTAGCAGAAAAAAAGTCATACGCGGAAGTACTGGGAGCATTCCGTAATACTGTCAACCCAAGAGTCTGCTGTGCGGAAGTTACTCGAATACGCAGCACAAAGGCTGGTTGTATTGTAGTAAAGCTCGCCAAAAGCACCAAGGACAGGAAGAAGTTAACGCAGGCTATCTCACTGGCTATCGAAACCACAGGAAAGGTCAAATCAAGGAAACCCAGAGTTACCTTGGAGGTACTGGACTTAGAGGCAGTTGACGATAAACAGGAAGTTATATCAGCTATTTAAGAGGCTGCTTAAACCAGAGAAGACCCAGGTGAAATTAAAGTGGCTGTGCAACCGCCAAATTGATGGCAGGAGAGAATGCTACCGGCCAACATGGACGAGACTGGCGTACTGTCCCCATTGAGGAAAGGAACGATAGCAGTAGGATGGATCTGGTGTAACTAAGGCGCAGGATCATAGTCCAGCAGTGCTGAAGGTCCCTGGGATATGGACACACAAGACACGACTATAGAGGCCTAGACCGATCGGGCCTCTGCTGGAGATGCGAGAGCGACAAGCAAAAAGCTAAGGACTGCAAGGCCGAACTTATATGTGTCCTATGTAGTGAATCTCTGCGTGAAAAAGAAAGCACAAATTATCTGCCTAAATTTTGTATGTACTGGCCCTTTAGACAGGTGCTGGACAAAAAAAAGAAACCTTTTTTAATGCCCAGATTTCTCCAAGAAAATATGAATGGGGTAATTGACGAAGATGCCTTTCTGCTACAAAATTGCCTGGAAGAAAGGTAAACAAAGGGCTCATGTAAGAGCAAAAATGGAACTATAAGCCACCTAAGTGGCTTAGCAACGTAGCAAATATGCTGGCTATTTTAGTTCCTAGACCAAAGAAAATCTGCCAAGATACAAGCAGATCAGAAAGACATTTTGTTAAGTTGAAAGGTGGAGGCATAACGTACGTCGGCTGTTACTTTTTACCAAATACTAGTGTCAAGGAACACAGGAAAAGAACAAACTACCTCGAAAATATCGTCAGGAATGGCATAGAAAGTAACCTTATAGTCGCTGGAGACTTAAATGCAATAGCAATAAAATGGAGAATAGCTACAATAAATTTAAAGAGCCTGGCAGTCCTGAATCTTGTGGCAAGAGTAGCACTGGTCGTTGTAAACGAAAAAGGACCACGACTTTCCGAAATCTGGGAATTGGCGAATCAATACCAGACATTATCCTGGCTTCGGACAGCCTTACGCCAAGAGTAAAGGAATGACAGGTAATTGGGAACGAAAATGGTGACAATCACCAATATATCGTCTTCGAAATCGCCAATACAAAAGACAGAAGAGGCATTGCACACAAAACAGGATGGAATGTCAAGAAGCTAAACACAAAACGACTAGCGAAAAAAGTCGAGAACATCATCGCTGCTATTCAATGCGATGAACCATACCTAAACACAGTAGAAAAAGTACAATAGCTGACCAAGGCAACGATGCGACTTCTAAAAACCACATGTAAGGCTTCCATACCCAGATAAAAAGATGGAACGGCATACGCTTTACTTACTGGTAGAACAAGGAAATTGCCAAATCAGGAAGGTCATGAAAAGAGCCAGGAAAAGAGCCTGGAAACGCTGGAAATATAAATGGCAAGAGGAAACTAGAGGTATATGGACTGCAGTGGCTCAATACATACACACTGTTCTCTGGTCTAAAAAGGAAGACGGTTTTCTGGATGACTAAGTAGAAGTGGGGGGTGCTCTGTGGTGCGCACATGGATCCGGTGCCATCGTGGCAGCGTGGAGTGGTGTTACCACTGCGGTGCTTGTGGTATTCGAAGGGTGGTAGCAGGGCTTTGGGGGTTGGATCGCCAGATCGTAGCCACGGGGGGTCGGTGTCCGGGAGGGGGGCCTGCATGGCGTTCCTACTTCCTAAAGCCACTTCGCTCCATTACTTTCCTGTCGATGAGCGGCTGCGGCTTGGTAGCTCATGCTCTTGGGTGCTTCGCTTCCAATGCCATTTTTTTTTCCTCGTGGCTGGAATTCTGGGATGGGGCTATGGGGTGGATGATGTGTGGAATAGAAACTTGCGTGGGTGCTGGGATGCCGGCAGGCTCCTGTGGACCGCTTCGCTATATTACCTACCTGCCGATGAACGGCTGTGCCTCCATGGCTCAAATTTCTGCATTCCAGGCTCTGTGGTGGGTGCGCTTTTTGCGCCTCTGTCAGAGTAGGCCAGGTGAGTGCTCGTGCTAAAAAGCATCTGCTCAATATTCTGCTTCTTCTCTCCAATTGAACAGAGAAGAGCAGCTCGGATGTATTATGGGAGCTAGAAAATATCCTATGCGGCTCAAAATTTACCAGACACATTGGTAACAAAACACTAAAGGGAGTTCGTACCAGGGGCTAGGCCTCCGTGGCCCCGACTTGAAGTTTAAATGCGAGAGCAGATTCCGAGCAAGGCGGCCCAGGAGAAAGGTCGTGACAGTTTAATACGTATGATTAACTGAATTCCCATGCAGAAGAGGCTTCGTTAATCCTTTTGTTTTTCATAAAAGTATCTGGACGACCTTAAAAAAAAAAAA
>NW_019379665.1:634450-654505 GCF_000648655.2 Copidosoma floridanum
TACTGAAATATTATTATATACTATTATATATTTTTTATTACATTTTACTGTAAGGTGGTGAGAAAATCTATTAGTTCAATAAAAGTGCAAAAAATTAAGGTAAAGTGGTGCTTATAAATGGATAGGGGTGGATAAGGGCAAGCAAGGGTCAATGTAGGTGGCAATAGATAGCCAAAAATGAATATTTTGTGAGGTAAACTCAAGTTTAATAAGACAATTACGCCAGAAGCCGTAGTAAGCAGATAAGGGGCTTGGCTACCCTTAAAATCAATACAACTATGTGACATAAGTAAATAGTTATTAATATTCTATATTAAGATGAATCTAAAGTATGTCTTACATGGAAAAAAAATAAGTTTGATTACTTATTTAAATAATGAGTTATTATATCTGATATAATACTTTTATTTAACTCATTATTTATCTAATTTAATGAATAAACACTATTTAAAATATAGATGTTAATAATTAATTAACACTTTCCAATCTTCGTCATTGTCGTCGTTAATTACAGGTATTACATCATGTTAAAGAGAAATTTTTGATAGTTTTTCAGCTGGTGCAATTATTTCAGATAGATATCTCGCATATGCTTAGTAGTAAATAATTCATGCCACGTGAGAACAACAGCCTATTGATCTCATGCCGTTTACATTCTCACAGCTTCATCTCTGTATTGTACTGAATCCAATAGTATGTGGTATGTAGTCGATAAAGCAATTGTATGTCTTCTTGGAGATGTGTCACAATCAAACTCTGAACTTGACGATTGTAGGTTTCTCTTTTAAGTATTAGTTACGTGACTCTAATGCTTGTCGGTAAATGATAAATTAATACGACCAACAGTATACAAGCGAATGTTGATACATGTAAATCATTGTACAAGAGGTGCATATGCATAGGTAGCGGTACTTTCAATACAAGCACTCTATATCCTCCATACGTGCCCTTATTTTAATATCCAATATACTTAAGACTCATAATACTAAAAATTTCTTAAGAAATAAACAAAAATGAGAAAAATATCCTCCCCAGGTGTGGATCGAACACACAACCCCCTGTTTGCTAGACAGTTGCTCTACCACTTGAGCTACTGAGGAGCTGTACATTCACTCACACCGTAAGTTTAGATACGTTCCTTATTCTCAGCTGACGTAATTTGTTCTCTTGGGCCTTTTAGCAATTGCGTTAAAACATCAAAGCCTTTTGATTCTAAATGATTCACGTTATCTGGAAAGCCAGGATGTAAAATTTAAATATCATCCTTGTACAATAAGTTCTCAAGACTTTCATTGTTTTCCATTTCTCTTTTAAGAATATCAGCATCAATTTTATTCGCTAAAAAAGGTCCAAGCACGTCAACGATAAATCCATCTGTCGTGCAGATTGTTAAAGGCTTAACAAAGTGAGTTTTTATTCACCGGAATACCATTTCCTTTGATGTTCGTTGTTAGTGCTTTTCTTTTGTCTAAGGTAAGTACCATCTGCGATTAAAATAAGCTTATCACCACCGAAATCATGCACTTTTCTAACACTAATTACAGTGTGATTATTAATAAGATTACTTCTTCAAACAGATTAAAGTCCAAAATGTTTCGTTAATACATCTTTTTCAAAAGCTTTTAAGATAGAAGCATAAAAGTCGGAAACTTGTTGTGGTCGTTCAAGCCCTAAAATGGATGAAATAAGATTGTTAGAGTTGCTACTTCTTAATTTAAATGAGAATACGACCAAAACTTGAGTAACGTTCCAGCATTCACAGTCTCTCATGCTAACCAACATGTTACGCAATTGAATCACATTTTTCCAACTAAGATGAGTGAATGCCTTAATTCGCTGTTCAGAAAGTGTGTAATCGCCAATCTTATCTGTGAGTTTTTGGTCAGCTGACACGCACATCAACTCTAACATCTTTGATAAATTATGTACTACAACTGAATATAAACTCGATACAACTCTTATTTTATACGTTTCATCCTTGTAAAACTTTTTGTTGAATGTATATTCAGTAATAATATGTATGTCAGGAATGTATATCGTTACTTCAGAGAAAACTTGTTTTCGAGCAATAAATGGTACTTGTATTATATTACAATATTCCCCACATATAAGGCAGTATGAATGAGTTGCAATTGGTCTTGAAAATGGTAATTCTACTTTTTCAACTTCTATAGACTTTTTCGGAACGGGAGAAGCATACACCGTACCATCACTGCAACTTGACTGTTGAGACGATGAACTAGGCTCACATTCTTGACTGATAAGATTACTATGATTTGGTCGACTTTGATCCATTTTTAGTTTTATCCACTTGGATAATTTTAAGTGAAAAGACGTATAACATTTTGGGCAAATCAAATGATTAATCACATAATTATTTTTAATAATCTGAGAATTGATTTGCCAGTTCTTCTGTATCCACTATTTTTTTTGTACCTCTAATAAAATGTTTAATTTGAATTTGACAAACCAAACATTTTTTTGCTATTGAGTTTTCTTCAACGGACATGATAAATCTGGAAATAGGTATAGATGTAAAAACAAAAAATTTAACATCATAAAAATTTTGTATTACATTAAACTAGATGTTTATCTACTGACAAATTTAATTTCATCATAGTACAGTAGTTAGTAATAGTTATTTACGTAACAAGTGCAGAAAAGACGATTTCCTGCACGAGTAGTGATTGACTTACACAAGTGCCGGAGTTGACGGGAACGAGTACCAGTTGAGCACATGAGTGCGTAGCACAAGTGTGGTCGCAAGGTACGAGTTACCGTCACCGGCCACGAGTGCGAGTCTATCACACGAGTGCGGGAAATCGTCCCGCACTAGTTGCGTACAAGTTTTTTCGCAATGTGTGAGGAAAATAGGTACAAAATAGGTTTGGATTTTGATTTTCAGTGTGTAGCAAAATTTTTTCCGGTGTGTGGCAAAACCTTTTCCACACACCTTTTCTGCACACTGTGCGGCAAAAACCTTTGCCGCACACTTTTTCCGCACACTGTGCGGAAAAACCTTTGCAACACACCTTTTCCGCACACTGTGCGGAAAAACCTTTGCCGCACACCGTTGTCGCACACTATGTGGGGAAAATCGATTTTCCACACTAATGCCAGTGCGGAAAACATCCATTTTCCGCACACTATTGCGAAATAGTAGTTTTCCTACGAGTTTGAAAAGTCTTTGTTTGCAAACCGAGAGATTTGCGGCCCGAGCCGAAGGCGAGGTTCGTAACGAGGTTCGTAAAGGAGACTTTTCAAACGAGTATCGGAAAACTGCTTTTTTGCCCGAGGAAGCACCAACCTCCCAAAACCACCCGAGGGCGGGAAAAAAATTTATTTATTGGTAAATTTTTTTTATTCAACAACAGGTTTGTATTTCATTTATGCTTATGTTAAATGGACTTTCTTTAGGCCCTTATTTAAAGTATGGTTAAAACAAGTTTTAAGAATATACACTATGTGCACGCAAACTAACAACTTACCATCAATAAAAATGATTGACCGGAAGGCTTCAACATTATACTATCTGAAAATCATCTTAAAAACAGCGCATTATACTTACCTGCACAAGATATTTTAAAAATATGTATGATAAATGCTGTATTATCTTACAAATATATAAAGCAGAGTCGCTAAAACCATTGTAATCGCTAACCACGAAAATTACAGTACCGATTTTGCTGAAATTTTGCATACTAATTCTTGATGATTCCGAGATGGTTTTTGCATAGTTTTTTTCTTAAAAAAGTTAATAACAATACCCATAAATAAGATTAAAGTTTTGCTAAAATAAGCTAGCTTTGCACTTTAGTTCAGTAGGATCCGCTAGGTGACGTCGAGGTTGAATTGAAAGCACCCGCAATCAAAGATAGTAAAGAGTGCTTATATTATGCCCCATCGAGACAACGATTATCGTAGTCGATCATCGGCACTACATTCAGAATCGAGTAGTCCGTCGTGCAGCTGGACATTCCAGCTCCCTATGACACTCTTCTTTCATGGGTAAGTGAAATGAATCGGGTTCAACCTCGAATCGCAAAAATAACCGACTGCCACAGAAAAATGGGCGTTTGGAACGTCAACGTCTCTGATGGAACACCAGGAGACGTGTACAGCCAGAGCCCAACCAGCTCCAACACTTTGACCGTATAGTGGCCGTTCAACCATTTGACCTGGTGACGTTAGAGAATTTTCTACTTTAAATGCAAGCAACGAAAGACAGTCCTGAAGAGTACGGACAGCCACAACAGCCTCCTTCTTAGTGGTCGTCCCAACAGCATACCTACAGAGAAAGTATTCTCCAGGCCCACTTTGCTGACTAACGATGAACGGTTGGTTAACCGGGACACGACCTGAAGACGAGATATTCTTTGGTCAGCGTCATACCTCCCTCCTGTACGGTTTCCGTACACAGAAATTCAAAGGATAAGAGTCAAGCTACTCACAGCTGGCTCTTCATCATCAAGAATAATAATAAGGGATAGCTACAAGTTTCACCATCAGCCCTTTTCGGGGCCATTATAAGTATTTACGTTACCTACTTAAAGATCAATCTCATCGGTTCTTTTAAGGGCCACCCAAGTCCAAACTACCTTGCCAACAAATACATTTTTACTACGGTTTCCGGAGACGATTCGTCAACTAGAAGACTATGTATAGCCGGACACTATTAAACCAAGTCAGTCATTCACTGGCAGACGTCATAAGCACAGTTTTTCGTCGCAAGGCTGGGAACCCAGGTCACCGACGACCCTATATTATCCTTTTAACTTTAAGCATTCAACCAGGAATCACCGATCCTGTTCAAGGTCGGCGCTGGGCGAACCTAACAGCTATGAAGGGAAAAAAAACTTGAGCCAACAGGACAGTCTCAAACTACCTTGCCAACAAATATATTGCATTCTTATAAAGTTGAAAAAACTAGCTTTGAGGACTCACAAGAGTCTCAACTATGCCAAAAGTCACAAGAAGTTGAATTGGAAGTAAAACTCCAAATACATCTTATGAATACAATTTTAGGCGTCAAGAAAATGACAAAAGAATTTATTCAGTGAGAGATAATTTTTTCACTATAACCCTTATAGTTATCTCTTGAATCTTCAGATTTTCAAATAGGTAGGATTTGTATTTTTGTTGCGATAAAAAATGTAGAGATTAAGCTCTAGAACTTTGTTGCTTTGCTGGTTTAAAGTTGTGAGATAAGAGAAAAAAAATTTTCAATTATAAATTTTTTCTGAGCTTTGAATCTTTACAGCTTTAAAAAATAGCCTTGTTAATAGATTATACGAGAGAAACTGCAAATCAACGGCTTTTTAAGGCTAACGATTATTTTATGGCATAAGAAATCCACGGTCAATTTTAGCATAATTATATTTTTTCACTTTTTAGAGCTTTTTACTGGACCAAATAAACTGTATGCATTCTAAACAAATAAGTTTTTAATTAGAAGATTTTTGTTCTGAGAAGTGTCAGAAAGAGATGTGAGATTTTTAACTGAAAACATTTGACATTACATGTAAACACTCTACGGTGTTCCATTTAGTAAATCTCGGGCGAAGCCGAGACGGGAGGGCCGCTTGTTCCTTAAATATTGTAATTCGAATGAAAGCGTTAATAAATAACACTTCTACATCGCTTAGAGAAGTACTGACCGTAAAGATTGAACTCATAATAGCACAATATACGTCAATATAAGTAAGTAATATTGGAACCTTTAGATCAAGTTACAAAATAAAGTGAGAAATCCAACACGTATAAGCAATGTAAGACTTTTATGTACTTTAATATAAATAAAATTAAAATTCAAATGAATTTTTAGTATGAGAATAAGGTAGATAAACCTTTATTAGTTTCAGATTACTAGGTATCTTGATATAACAGTAGAGTACATAGCTAGTCAACTGTTGAATGTATAAGTTTCTTAAATTAAAATACTTTTAGCGTGGTGTCAATTCTAGTACTGCGTTCGTAATTTGATAAAAGAAAACTTTTTAATAGTTTTTTTTATTTTATTACGGTAACAAACTTTAAGTACAATAGAATTATGAACAAATTAACATTTAGTTAGGACATTATGATCTAATGTAGACAGTAGATGGAAATGTTAAAATTAATACAATACACGCTATAGAATTTTAACATAGCTACACGAACTACATGGATAATGATAGAATTTGTATTTTTAATATTTCTTCGTATTCCATTTTTATCAAGATTCCGAATAATTACTTTACAAAACGACCTAACTAAAAGACAAAATTCATCAAATTATTAAATGTTTACTTCTTTGAAACCAAACTTGTTAAGTAATATACTTATAAACGACTAACAAGTACATGTTCATTATGAAAGAAGAATTTTTACGCTCAAGTACGCTTATTTTTTACCGTAACTCACTGTACTACACCTTTCTTATTTTTTTACTTTCATTCTTAGTACAAAGAAATATATTTATATCTTATTTGTATTAAAAATACAGGAGAAAAAAAAATGTAAAAACATAAATATTTAACATTTCATCTCTTGAAACCAATACTTAATCAACTAATCATACTTATTAATATAAGTTCTTAAAAATATTGAAGCCATATAACTTACATATGTAAAAGTATCAAATTGATTCTATTGATAAAAAGTTTTCATACAACTTATGTAGCATATTTTGTAATAGTTTCCAGAAAAACAATTGTAACAAGTTAAGGTGAGAAAACTACATAACGTTATTATTTATACTCGAAATGCTTTTGGTTACCTTTAAATTATTATTAAAAAAGACTTAAACGATAAATCCAGATAAAATAAATCCCTAATATTTCATTTTTTAAGGTTGTGTTTAGTTTATGAGATTGCTAAATTTTTACGAATTGATTATGAGGATCTGACCAAGTCAGTTTTATTACTGCAGCAGTCAATATTTGTATCTGTTTCTATTAAAACAAGGTCCTATACCACTATAACCCTCTTTCTCTGGCCTCTCCCGTACGCGTAGGTGACTGCAGACGGTCGCCCGGCACTAATCGCCCTTGGACAGTATATCTGCTAAGCATGTAGATGACAGAACGTAGCTGAAGAATGAAAAACATAAGTTCAAATACTATATAATAAAAGTATTTAGTTCCATACACCTTTTTAAATAATACTTTGCACGTACCTGTTACTCTAACTGATATTCAGCGTACACTGAATTCTGTTTGCAATAATTTTTTCACGATATTTTAAACTTTATAAACCACTCAAACTTTTTTTCACTTTTCTATGTAAATACACATTTTGATAAAGTGTTCTTAAGTATAAATAATTTGAGTAAAGTGCCAAAAAATGAAATATCAATTTTTTCTATGGTTCATTTGAGGCATATTGAAACGATTATAGCAAAAAAATGGGTAAAAAAATGTTTTTAATTTTTTAAATCCAGGTTAGCAAGTCTCAAAAAATCTAGAAATATTTATGACTACAGAACATAATATAATACAGTCTATCAATTTTTTTTGAGTTTGTACCGACAAAATTCTCAGAAGTACGCCATTTTGAAAATTTTGAGCGTTTGCCAAAATTTGAATTTTGCTCCAAAAATTTTGAAAAAATTTTAGTTAATATGAATTATTTTCGTTTTTAACTTCCAATAAAATTTTTTGGATCGGTTTAGAAATAGTGGAGATATCTTTAAAAAACTAAAATTTACCATTTAGGGTCTGTAGAAAACCCATGAGTGGATTGGGGTCTGGAAAAATTTTCAAAAATTTTTTATTACAGTAGACTACATACATGAATTTTTTCAGATTTTTTAGAGCTAATGCAGTCTTACCGCCCTTATCTGGCTAGGCGCTTTGTCAGTCTTTTCTCTAATGTAGCTTTTTTTTCGAATCTACATCTTTTCAAGCGTTGTCTAGTTACTTTACTAAGATACGTTCTGTTCTAAAAGGCGACGTGTTTGAGGGGGAGCATTTATATAATGTGCGATGTGCTTCCTATTTTTCACAGCTACTTATGTTAGAGACTGTAAGACACGCTATTACAAGTCTGAAAAAATGGGTCCTTATATAAACTTTCAGCACTCTCGATGTTACCTTTCTACTTGATATTCTTTAACACGTTATTCCTGGAGAGTTAACTTATATCCTTAGGCGCGTTTCAAGTTTATTTGTTTGATCTTTACAGTTTTTCTACCATATGTAGTTGTATGAACAAAAGTGAGGTTCAGTTCCTCTTTTTTTAGTTTTTTTTTTTTTTGCAGCACTTCTTTTTCCACTGCCCAGTTTTAAAGCCATCTTTTTTGTACCTATTTCTTATATTCATAAATATCAAATGTTTAATTGAGTGAGATCTTTACCAATAAATATTTTAATAGTGTGAGGTTGTATCTTGTTAAAAAATTTTTTTTTATGGTTTATTGTAAATTTTTCTTTCAAGAAGTAAAGATCAAAAAAATATATGCCTACAATTGAATCAAATAGTAAATTTAAGACAAAAAATTTAGTTGGCAGACAAATGCTTAATCAATAATTTTTAACAAAAATTTTATTCAGCTTCTAAAAGTTATGTCTGCAATTTTTTACATACAAAAGATACAGCAGGGCCTGGGTTGTATGGGGCATCTTAGCTACCATTTTAATTCTTACAACTGTATAGTATAGGAGAAATAATTAGCCAATAAAGAAAATTATTCTCATAAAGGTTCTTAAAGCGACATTGTTTCAAGAATATCTTTTATTTTACTAGATTTTTCTCATATTATAGTAAATACAATTGTTCAATCCTTCTATCAATCTTTATACATAATAGTGCTGTGATAGTTTTCTCAAATATTCCGATTCTCTCCTAAAAAGCCAATGCATTATAGTAGTAAGTCAAAAAAAAAAAAAATTAAAAACGTGTCATTTTACTGAAATATTATTATATACTATTATATATTTTTTATTACATTTTACTGTAAGGTGGTGAGAAAATCTATTAGTTCAATAAAAGTGCAAAAAATTAAGGTAAAGTGGTGCTTATAAATGGATAGGGGTGGATAAGGGCAAGCAAGGGTCGATGTAGGTGGCAATAGATAGCCAAAAATGAATATTTTGTGAGGTAAACTCAAGTTTAATAAGACAATTACGCCAGAAGCCGTAGTAAGCAGATAAGGGGCTTGGCTACCCTTAAAATCAATACAACTATGTGACATAAGTAAATAGTTATTAATATTCTATATTAAATTATGTTGGTCGTTCAAAACACTGGATTTTTTGTTGTTTTCCTTAGGTAAAGATATTTTTTTGTAGTACTTAAGTCATTAATTTGTAGTTCTAGCTTACTCCTAAGATTGTAACTACAAGTTACTGAAAAAGTATACTAAATTTTTGAATACTTACTTAATTGATAAAACAACATTTACATGGTAAATCAACTTAAAGATCCACTGCTGTGAAGTAATAAATATTAATAAACTTATTATAGTTCATAAGTTTATTAAGGTTTAGTTGTATAGTTACATTAACAATACTTAAAAATATACCATCAAACTTAATTTTTTAACGCAGTGACCTATTCCTTTTAAAATATTGTTTATTCAAGAATAGAATTCAGTAATCAGAAAAAATTATTTCAAAGATCTTGTCACTTTTTGATATCATGACTTATGGAAAATAATATTTATCAAATGTTTTTATATCACTATTTTGTAAAGAGGGATGTTATGCTACTCATAAAACTAACTACAAAACAGCTCTTAAAGAGAGTTTCAACTTTTGACCGCAAAAAAATAATGGTTATGTTTTCAATGTTACTTTACATCAATTGAGCCACTCCCACGATAAATTTAATAGAGCTATTTTAACAACTTAAAGTTCGTAGTAGGTTTTATTACAGTAACGTGTGATACGCGCGTCAACGATTAAGTCATATATCACATCCCATGAAATTTAGATCGTTCCTAAGCGTATAATATATCGGGTGAATGCGATTTATGCTCTAAGTGTTTCTTAGAAACATGGAAAATTGTACTTTGAACCTTCAAGATTAGGAACATCTGAAAATCAATTAATACTGATTCCACATGGTAAAGAAAAAACTAAAAATGTAGTTCAGTCTGAAACTTTTTAAAATGTATTAAAAGTTCTTAAATTCAATATGTAAATTAACTTGAACAAAATCAAATGTTTTTATCATTTATTGATGAAAAGTAGGTAAAGCCTCGTTAAATGGGCTATATTGTACACTCTATAAGCATTTAGGGTGTACAGAAGTGTTGTATTTGGGATATACAAAAAGATATATTTCAACTGAAATAATTTAAGCATTTCATACAATACGGACTAAGCTACGTTGGGATACTATATTAATTGTATACTCTAATTGATAGAAACAGTGGTAATGGACATAGAAAATATTTTTCCGCCCTCGGGTGGTTTTGGGAGGCTGGTACTTCCTTGGGCGAAAAAGCAGTTTTCCGGAACTCGTTCGAAAAGTCTCCTTTACGAACCTCGTTACGTCCCTCGCCTTCGGCTCGGGCCGCAAACCTCTCGGTTCGCAAACAGAGACTTTTCAAACTCGTAGGAAAACTACTATTTTGTAATAGTGTGCGGAAAATGGGTGTTTTCCCATTAGTGTGGAAAATCGATTTTCCCACATAGTGTGCGACAAAAGTGTGCGGCAAAGATTTTTCCGCACAGTGTGCTGAAAAGGTATGTGGCAAAGGTTTCTGTCGCACAGTGTGTGGAAAAAGTGTGCGGAAAAGGTTTTGCCACACACCGGAAAAAATTTTGCTACACACTGAAAATAAAAATTCATACCTATTTTAAACCTATTTTCCTCACACATTGCGAAAAAACTTGTAAGCAAATCGTGCGGGATGATCTCCCGCACTCGTGCGATAGACTCGCACTCGTGGCTGGTGACGGTAACTCGTACCTTGCGATCACACTCTTGCGGAAAATTGTCTTTTCCGCACTTGTTACGTAAATGACTATTTTGGAGTGATAATTTTTAGAACCGTTCTTGTTGTTATCATAATCATTTTTCAGTTATCATTTCTATTGTCATCATTGAAAATGTTAATACGCATTTTAGCATGATCGTTGTGATTATTATTGTTGTTATTATAATCCTTTTTACTACAATCCTTATTATCAATATTATAATTATCATCGTTGTCACTAACATGATGATCATAACAATTCTTATCATTATCGTAATCATCATTATCATTACAATGATTATTATCATGATGATTACTACTATTATAATCAAGTAGTTTATCATTCTGATTATAGATGTCTTTATAAAATTATTATCATGTAAAACTTTAAATATATACTAATTTAAATGAAAGGTGATAATAATCATTACATACAAAATGTTGGGTCGAAAGACATTTTTATTCTAAACGTAAATAAATATATATTATTGGTGAATGTTTGAAGCAATACCGTTACATAACATTCTCAACAAAAAACATTAATTAAAAAATATATATCTAAATTGTTGTATTATAAGATGGGCATGGGAAACTTCCATTTCTTTCAAATTGTGTAAAGCTATCGCTGATGACCAAAATGTTTATTATTATTTTATCCAAATTTGAAAATTTTTAAAAAACTCATTATCATAACACGTGATATAAGACCTGTGGATATAAATTTAATCTGTTTACTTTATGGGCAATGTTAAAATTATGTATGTTTTGCCACAGCGAGTCACGTAGAGGTATTGTGGAGAACTAAGAAAAAACAAGCGAGCGACCATGAGGGGTCTTTGACGGGCTGTAAGGAAGGCTGATTAAAATATTCAGCACACATAATTTAGGAAGAAAAGAAGCCAGTCTTACTTTTCATTGTAAGGAGACCTTCAAAGTTTATTATAAAACGTCTGAATGATCTACGAGTATAAAAATAATCTATTTACTTTACAAGCAGTGTTAAAGTAATGGATGTTATTCTGGAAAGGGGCACGTAGAGAAATCGTTGAAAACTAAGAAAAAACAAAATTAGCAACCAAGAGCAGTCTTTGGTGTGTTGTAAGGGAAACTGACCGAAAAACTAAGCCTACATATTTGAGAAAAGAATTGAGCCAATTTTCTCTTACTTTGTGAAGGGACCTCGAAGGGTTTTGAAGGTGATACTGGGAAATGGTGGTAGGCTCTTCTTGAAAAACGTTGTAATAGGAGACATGTAAAATTTAATCAAAAAGATGTATCAGCAACTATATAATGAAAAAAGATACATATATCTTACGACAATAAGCAGTGATAAGGTATGTTAGGGTATGGAGGATCCTAAAATGAGGCAAAAAGGATTGGTAGTGCTACAAAACCAACGCACTCTATACAAGTGAAAGAGAAAACAAGAAAATTTATCCTTATTTTTAGTAAAATGATTGAAACCGGTCAAAAAAATATGGCGAGGGTAAAGAAAGGCCCTATCAAAAGCACTGTACAATATACTTAACGAGTTACGACTGGACTTGTTTAGAGTATGGTCTTACTGTTTCATAATAGTATCGTTTGTGAGTCTCCTACGATTTAGTGCAAAAGCTTTATTTTATGTCATTAAATTTGATAAAAGTCTCTTTTTAAATGATATTGATAAATCCAGTTACCATATTTATTTACTTAAACAGTTGAAAATAATTTCATCTTTTGAACATAACTTATTTGGAACATTCTAACAAGGTTCATTATAAATTATGTTACTTATAACTAAGTTACATTTATCACTAATGGTTGTTACTGATTTTTCAGGGTTACCTAATACTTCCTGCAGGTGGTCTCTTAAACTACGCTAAGTTCGTGGCTAGAAAGAAGATGTTACAGTTACTACTTTTCCTGTTATCGTCAGAACCACTTTCGGTGGGCTTCTTTAGCTGTACCTTGCTCCTTAGCGTTCTCCGCGACTATTAATGTCCTTGAAATACACTCGAGTTGCTTTAGCCAAAACGTTATGTCTTACGTGTATAAGATACTCACGGGACGTAAGAGTCAACAGTTCACTAAAAATTTTAAGGACAGGCGTAGAAAGAGTATATTTTTCTCTTAATAGTGCATTTACATGACACTAAAGTTCGGAACGTTCCGCGAACGGAATTCGATAACTAAAATAATCACTTTAAAACAGAGCGAAAATGTTATAAAACAACTAAAAGTGGTATAAGATACTGCCAATGATATATATAAGTCGTGAAAATGATAATTTTCCATAATTATACCCGAACAAAAAAATATCATATGTGTGCCTATGCTAAGTTCCTACTCATTCCAACTACTAAATTTCAGAACTCAAAATCCAGAACGAAGGCCCAGACAAAAATGATATACAGTGTTTATTATTACATAAACAATGTATTAAAATTTTAATATCGGAAAAAAAACGAAGGAGCGGGTAAGTTTTCAGCGATTTTCCACCATACGCGTACATTGTAAGCGGCCAAAGTGCGACTTCTGGATTTCAGAACTCAAAATCCAGAACGAAGGCCCAGACAAAAATGATACACAGTGTTTGTTATTACATAAACAATGTATTAAGATTTTAATATCGGAAAAAAAACGAAGGGGCGGGTACCTTTTCAGCGATTTTCCACCTCACGCGTGTATCGAGAACGGCCAAACTGCGACTTCTGGATTTCATAACTCGAATTCCAGAACGAAGGCCCCGCCAAAAATGATACACAGTGTTTATTATCACATAAACAATGTATAAAAATTTCAATTTCGGAAAAAAACGAAGGGGCACGTAAGTTTTCAGTGATTTTGTTCTGGATTTCGAGTTATGAAATCCAGAAGTCGCGGTTTGACCATTTTCGATGTACGTATGAGGCGGAAAATCGCTGAAAACGTATCTGCCCCTTCGTTTTTTTTTTATGTTAAAATTTTTATTCATTGTTTATGTAATAATAAACAATGTGTATTATTTTTGGTGGGGCTTTCGTTCTTGATTTCGAATTATGAAATTCAGATGTTGGAATGAGTAGGAAGTTAGCATAGGCACATATATGATATTTTTTGGTTAGGGTATAATTATCATTTTTACGACTTACATATGTCCTTGGCAGTGTCTTATGCTACTTTTATTTGTTCTGTAACATTTTCGCTATGTCATGAAGCGATTAATTAAGTTATCCAATTTCGTTCCCGGAACGTTCCGAACTTCAGTGTCATGCATTTACATAGTGTCAGAGCAAGTATAAGTGTTCTATGGTTGAACCAGATCAGCAAATGTGTAATATTCTTACAAACTGCGTTGACAGCAAAGCAGTAGATTTAAATAATGATGTTTTATATTATGCTCTCATGTATTAGAAAATAAAAATACAACAGTACAAATCGTTTTGTTCTGGTAGGTAGGATTAAGATTTTGGATCAGTGATAATGCAAGCCTGCATTAGCAATTAAAGAAATACCAAATACTGATTTAAGTGTGACTAATAAGCTAACAAATTTTTCAATTATTTCTCTGGGAAATTTTACAATTAATTTTAAATATAATGAAATAATTTGTCAATGACAATTATGAATTGGTATATATTACTGGAAATGGACAAACAATACGGTTATAATTCTTCAATCATACACACAATTCAGTTCATTTATTCATACATACACGTAACGTCCAATTTTAATGTATACATGCATTCTTACAACGAGGCAGGTCTTAATATGTATTAGCTTATTATGAAAGAAGCACCTTGAAGCAAATATACACACGTACACATACAGACGTATAAGATTCACTTGTTATATAAGCTTGTACATTTACATACTCAATGTTGTCTGAAATTGATAAATGAATTACATTTTTACTTATAATAAAATTAGACGCCCAATGACAGTTAGTTAACAATTAAAATAACGTTCAATGGTGGTACTGTCAAATTTTGTATGTATTAAAGAACAAAACGACGTTTCGGCCGTTTGGACAAAGTCCCAGCCCTCATCAGGTACAGAAATCTATGAGTAGTAAAAAAAAGTTCTTTACAATACAAGTTTTGGTAAATACAATAAAGGCAAATTAAGTGAAGTGTATAATATACCTCTGACTCTGACGAAAGGGATGTAAAATCGTAATGTAGTCAGAGTTTCAAGTTTTGTTGCTTTTATACACTGCACATACACAAATTACACAGTATACGCATATAATACAATTAAATGAAAATCGCAAGCAGCTCCTCATGAGACACACGTAAACAGATCATGTTTTCCTAATACTATAAATTAAGGAGGACCCCAAATCATGTACATCAAGTTGGTCTCTTATCTTAATTGACTTAACGAGAGACTTGTAACAATTGTTCAATTTTTCTGTATCTAGTTGTCTATTAATATTATTATTGAAATAATGTATATTCAACATTTCGGAAAACAGGCGCTTTTTATAATTTTGTTCCGTGTCTAAACTTCTTATTTTATCAAAACTAAAGTTGTGTGTAAATTCAATGCTATGTTGTGATAGTACAGATGTATCGTTTTTTTTTTTTCCTATGTCTCTTTTATGTTCTGCCATTCCTAATTTTCAAGCCCTCAATGTTTGACCGACATAACAACAGTTGCAATTCGCACACGGTATGTGGTAAGCGACATTATTTATATCGAGTGGCTCCGTTACATCTTTTCCAAGTGAAAAGATCGAATTCAATTAATTGTTTAAACTGTATACAAGACTAATGTGAAGCTTCTTATAAAAATATTTAATAGGATCGTGCAAGTGTGAAATATACGGTAAGGATAAAATTAGTTTATAATTATAATTGTTTCTATTGCAATTGTCAATCATGTTCATGTTTTTTGAGGTATTTATTCTTTTATTTAAAAATTTATCAATAAATTTTTGAGGATAGTTTTTAGCTACAAAATGTTATTAATTAATTTTAAATTATTGTTCTAAAATTGAGTGTCTGCTAAATTAATGGAAAAGTCTACTAATGTGTAAATGATATCTATTTTATGTTGTATTGGATGGTGGGAAAGAAAATTCAAGTATCGGCCTGAATGAGTGGGTTTTTGTTACCAATTAGTTAGTATTATGTGATTTTTTTGAATGATAATTTTTAAATCTAAAAAACTAATGCTGTTGTTGTTGCATGTCTCAACAGTGAATTGTAATTTCGGACAATAGCTATTAAAAATGTTTTTAGTATAGTTATTATATATTTAATAAGCACACATATGAGAATATCATCTACATACCGCACTAGAGTGGAACATCAAAACATAACTTCTCTCAGCATGAAATTTCAAGCAAATGCATTACAAGATCACACAGCACTGGACTACAGGGACTGCCCATTGGAGAGCCAAAAACTTGTTTATAAAATTTGTTGTTGAAATGGAAAAAAGTTGAATTTAAAATTAAAGATATACCTGTGCAAAATTCTTTGAGAGAAACATTGATTTTAACATTCAAAAATTTTCAAAAATGTTTTATTGCATTTATTAAGGCTTCACAAATATAAGTAAATAAACTAACTACATCTAGACTAATAAAAGTGTAACCAGGTGAAATCATAATATCTTTTAATTTATTTTTCAACTCGTAACTATTTTTTACATGTGATTTAGCCAGCGGAATATTCTTAATCAAAAAACTAGAAAGAAATTTAAAAAATCTATAAGTAGATAAATTCAGTATCGAGACAATGATACGAAAAGGAAAGTCTTTTTTATGTATTTTTATTAGTCTATTGCATTTAGATAAGTTTTTTGTATGAACATCTTTATCAAACTTATTTAATTCATCAAAAATACCGTATTGATCCCACTTGCTTACAAAATTTTTTTGTTTTATAATAAATACAAAATTCGACAGTACCACCATTGGACGTTATTTTAATTAATAATTTTTACTTATAAAATGTTCCATCTGTATCAACTTGGGATGTAACACGCTTTTTTTTATCTTCATAGTTGTGCCACGAGATAACTCTATTAGTAGCATGCCTCAAGTGATGCCATGAAAAGAGAGAAAAGATTGTTTGTTGTTTCGTCCCGGGAGCACTCCAGGACTCATTAGTAAGGCTGATGACGTGCTTCCTGCCTTAGACACCTATATCGGTGGGGATACCCTAGCTCAATCTTAAACCCCCTTATATATTAATCAACATGAAATCCGGGCACTTGCGAGAAGGTCGAGTGACATGGTTAGACGCCTAGCAGATGGTTGGAGAAGGACGAAGAGCCGAAGTGTACATGTGTGTGAGAGGGTCCCCACTCACTCCCCCTCCAGTTACAACGCCGGATGAAGGAGTGGTGACGATATGTAAGAAGTGCACAGTGACGTGTATGACGTGCATGACGTGGTATATTAACAGAAGGCAAGATAGGGGAGAAAGAAGTCGATAGTTAATAAAGTAGATCTCTGAATCCTCCTCGCTCTTGTAGAGTCCTAGAGAGAGGCGAGCAGATGCTCTAGCCACGACCGAGACCAGAGGTCAAATCGGAGAAAGAGAGGGAAGCTAATTGCTGTACCCGAGGCGTAGAGAATACGGAGGTGCTATTAGAAGAAGGTTGCGCATGTTTAAATTTACGGGGTACCAATATGGCGATCAAGTGATGCCATGAAAAGAGAGAAAAGATTGTTTGATGTTTCGTCCCGGGAGCACGCCAGGACTCATCAGTAAGGCTGATGACGTGCTCCCTGCCTTATACACATATATCGGTGGGGATACCCTAGCTCAATCTTAAACGCCCTTATAAATTAACCAACATGAAATCCGGGCACTTGCGAGTAAGTCAACTTCAATGGTTGGACACCTAGCGGATGGTTGGAGAAATACGGAGAGCAGTAGTGACCATGTGGTAGTGAGGGTTTCCACATGCCTTCCTACTGATCTTTATAGATGGGGCTTAAATTTCACTCTGGGCAAAAATTTTTATTTAAAAAATTAGTTTGTCTTCTGGATGGGATTTGAGCTTCAAAAACCCTACTGATTTATATTTTACTGCTTTACCTAGTGATATCTAACTAACGTTTAGCTTGATACACCATATGGTGTCAAAAAGTCATGTCTAAGTTAGTGGGCGGTAATAAATTTTAAAAAAACTATACCGCTGAAAGAAAAACACACTTCTTCAACACCGCTTAACCTTTCTCCATAACATTATAAGTTGTAACATTATAAATTTGTTGTAATTTCAAGTGTTTTGCTTGATCTTCATACAATTTTTATATTGTTAATGTACATATAATTGCAATTTGTATGTGCCTGCATTCGACTCATTCTAAGAAAATACATATGTATATATACACATGTTAGGCTTTGTGCGCTTTGCGTTATATACCAATTTTTTTATAATTTATATACCAATATTTTGTTATATACCAATTTTTCAATTGTCATTAACAAATAATTTCATTCTATTCAAAATTGATTGTAAAATTTTCAAAAAAACTCATTGTAAAATTAATATTACTTAAATATAACTTATTACTTAAGCTTGAACTTGTATGATGTATTTCATTTATTGCTAATACAAACTTGCATCATCACTGATTTAAAATCTTAATCGTACCTGTCAGAAAAATACGATTGATACTGTTGTATTGTTACTTCCTAATACATGATATCATAACACGAAATATCACCGTGTAAACATACTGCTTTGCTGTCAACGTAGTTTGTGAGAATATCACTCATTGATAGATCTAATTTCACCAAAGGGCACTTTTACACGGTCTAGCACTGTAAAAACACACTATTAAAAGGAAAAATGATTTTTTTTACGTATGTCATCTTACCTCTAAGCTTTCAGACAACTTTTAACTCCCACGTTTCATGTGTTCATTATACACGTAAGGCATAACGTGTTGGCTGAGGCAACTCAGATGTATTTCGAGAGCATCAATATTCTTGGACTACACAAAAGAATAAGGTACAGCAAAGAAGGCACCTAGAAAGTTTTTCAGGTGATAGCAGAGGAAGCAGAAACCAGAAAATCTTCTTTCTGGCCACAAACTCAATAGTGTAACTTAATGGACTACTGAGAAATGCTGCACAAAGCATTAGGAAACTCCAAAACAGCAGTAAAAATAATCAGTCATAAATGTAAATTAGTTATCAGTAACATAATTATTACTAAACCTTGTTAGAGTGACCAAAATAAATTTTAATCACAAGAATAAGTTATTCTTTTATTGTTTGGATAAAAGAATACAGTATTTCAATTTATCTATATCATTTAAAAAAATACTCTTATGCAATTATAAAAAACAAGTAAAGCTGATGCACTATATCCTAGAGAACTTATCAACAACACTAAAAGGAAGCGTCATGACCATACTCTAAATAAGTCCGGTCATAACACGTGAATGTGAGTCTACATTGAACAGTGCTTTTGGTGGGGCTTTTCTTTACCCTCCGCCTTTCGTTGATCCTCCATACCCTTACTTACCTTATCACTGTTTTATCTTGCAAGATGTATGTTTATTTTCAAATTATATAGTTACTTATACATCTTTTTCAATAGCATCTTACATATATCTAATTATAAGGTATTTCATTAAGGGCCTTCCACCATTTCCCCCTATCTCCTTAATAATCCCTTATGATCTCTTTGCAAAATGAGAAAGAATTGGCTTGTTTCTTTCCTTATTAATGTAGGCTTAGTTTTTCGGCCGGTCTCTTTTACAATCAACCTATGACTGCTCATGATCGATCATCCATAAAAACATCAATTACTTCAATACTGCCTATGAAGTAAATAGATCAACTGTGTATTTGCAGATTTTATATGAGGTGTTATAACGTGTTATACTGAAATTTTCAAGTTTGGATAAAATAGTAATAAATATTGCTGTGGTCAGTGATAGCTTTATGCAACTGTAAAAAAATGAGATTTTTTTGTACCCAACTTATAATACGACAATTAAAACACTTCAATTGATTTTTTTTTTTTTTTCATGATACGGTTTTTGCTTTAAACATTTACCAGTAATGGATATTTATTTATGTTTTTAGTAAAATTATCTTTCAAAACAACCTTTTTATTTTATGATAATTATAATAATAATAATAATAATAATAATAATAAGAATAATAATAATAATAATAATAATAATAATAATCATAATAATAATAATAATA
>NW_019379665.1:693199-724603 GCF_000648655.2 Copidosoma floridanum
ATATTTTGAATATTCGATATGAATATTATGAATATTTCTCTCCATCTTCTTTTTGTATCGTCGCACCATTCTTATTTTTAGTCAAGTCACGATCCACAATTAAACTTACTTACTTATAAAATAAGACAGACTAGAGAAATTCAAAGCTAAGACTAAGGTTAAGTTAATCAGCTTTGTTTTGATTCGAACAGAATGACAGCGTCTGCTGCAGACGCAGAGTTCTCAGGCTCATTGTGCCTCAAGCGCGGTGCCCATCATGTCCCCTAGAAGCCATGTTTTGAAATAAATATAACTTTTTAATGGTGGAAGATAAAATTTTTTTTTCAACGGATCTTGAAAGTAAATCAAACAGACTGTTGGAGAAACTTCACGAGATAATTACTGGAGATAATTTTTATTGTAAAAAGAAGCCGTGAAGCTATCATTGTCCGCAGGGTTATTTATTAAAATATTTTTATAAATTTTTACAAATTATTTAATTACTTTTTATCATGATACTCTTTGAGGAAAATAGTGTTGATATTTTACAATGTAAAAAAATTTATTTGAGAGAAAAAAATTAATTTTTTCATTGAGTACATGAGGTGCCCGAGTTACCCTACAAACTCACGCTGCCCCACTATCCCTTACAATTTGAGACATGACAACGTCGTTCGACCTCGTTGTATATATACATCTACTGCCGCTATATATACACGTCATTTATGAACTCAAAATATAATTTGAAACTGTGGAATGTAATTCGTGTAAATAACAAACTTATTAATAAACAGAAAAATGTGCAATAAAATTATCAAATAAATAATCTAGTGCATGATTACAGATATTAACCAAAATATATTTGTATTACAACAATCTGTCAAATAAATTCTTGAACAATGATTTTTCATTATCAAATATTGTAACAAGTAAAACACCTATTTCACTAATAAATTTCGTAGAAATAACCAGTACAGATAGTATTAGTTTTTTAAACTATATTTTAACTTTTATTTTCCATATTTACATTTTTTTTTAAAAAGTCAGTAACTAAAGTAATACGATAACCTTATTCTCAAAAAAAAGGTAAACAAAAATAATAAACATGTATGTATACATATACATATACATGAGAATACAACGTTGCCCGATTTCGTCAAGCAGCGCTGACAGCCAATTTTTGCTCTTCTGCGCACGCAAAGAGACGAGTGGTACTCAACCATTTCTACTTTGACGATACAGTAATATTACACGCAGTAATCTTCGTTTTCACTGAGCATGACTGCATCTTGTCAACTACCTTAAATGTGAAGATTTCGACATTTTGATGCCCCACACTTTCAACTACAATACAAGGAGATACTTTATAACTATACATAAGCTGTCTTATTTTATCAATCCCATGGCACTTTCATTATTTTTTCTCTTAAAAAATTGAGTATATAACACTGGTTACTTCAAAAATCACTCAAATAAGACCAAAAACCTATCAATGTTACAAGGGTACTCATACAGGTTGTCTTACAAAACAAATTAAATAAATTTAAATTTATTATCACACAGAAGACGGCTGACACAATAACATTCTTACATAATGATTGAACATAACCGTTTAAACTATTTAAGGTACAAACAAACAAAATTAAGAAAACGTTATTAAGCCTAATTAGACGTGATTTTTTATGGCGCATCTAATATTTCTAAAAATTTCGAGGCCAAGATAAAAAGTCGAAATTTTTTCTTACTTTTGTTTATACATATCGAAAGTCCAAGGTACATGCAAAAATATGATCAAGGTGCAAAGTCTATAATAAGAAAATTTGGTTGACCAGACTTCTTTATAACAGTAACATGTTACCCTTAAATGGAAAGAATTATAGTTAATTTAATCGAAAAATTCTAAGAATACGACATCAAATAACTTTCCAATTACAACTAGTAGACTTAGTCAAATTATTATATACTGACTTCGTTGGACAGTAGCAGGACGCAGGTGTTCTTTTTCCATGCTTTCTAATATTAATTCACAAAGATTTTTTCACCCATCAGCGATTTTTACTATTAAAAAGCTCTAAAAATTCAGAGCAATTTAGATGGTAGAGGTCAAAAGCCTTTGGTCATTCAATGCTATTGTAGCACTGCCGCAATCGTCTACGAATACCAAGGAGTAATTCTTAATATCATGGTGCTATCGATCCCTTGAGTTTTTACCTTTCAAAAAGCGTATGAGGACATTAACACGTCGAGTTAAAGATAGCTATTTATTAATACTTATTTTGTAATACTTACACGTCAATAAAATAGGTCAGAGATAAACGAGTCTCTTGAATAAGGACACATGAAATCATTGAGTAAGTATAAAAATGTTAAAGCGTTAATTTTTATTGTGTTGCTATTGTTATAAAACATTGTTTTATCTATTATTTATAACATGCATTTGTATGAAATGATACAATGAAATGCTCATTGAAACGTGACATAATTATTAAATAATAATAATTAAATAAGTGTGGAAAAATAGAAAAAAATGATGTGTTCAAACGCTACGAGGTTTGTTGTCATTGATGTTTTACATGTATAACAAGCCTTTGGCGAACTATAAGACATTATATTTTTACTGTAGATTTTCTTTACATCTTTACACTGCATGAGTGTTAAACTAAATGTTATTGAAAGTTAGTAATCGGAAATACATCTTCAAAACGTAAAATCTTACGGTGATGGTTTCGCACGTACGCTTAATTTGTTTTATGTTCACAAGTTATATGTAATACAACAAAAAAGTAAAATTTTAACAAGTAGTATACTTAAGCTTATGAATTTGTTTTCTTTCTTCCTTTTTTTCAAGGGATTATAGATTTTGATACCATGAATGATAAATCACAGACACTTCTTACATTCAACTGCTGTGAAAAGAATCTTCATTTGGAAGCCAATTGATTGAAATGTGCTTATTTATATTATAACCATCAAAGTTCTTCCCTTACAAAATTATTGTCAAGGATGTTATTGTTTGATCTTATTATTAATTTTATTTTTAATAAGTCATATACTATAAACTTATGAGCAAACATATGATTTTAACAATGATAACAATGAAGTCACGAATATCAGTTAGTTGTATTGGCAAAACTTAGCAGTAAATGCAATAAGATTGTATGAAAATAATTTCTTATAAAGTGAATTGTAAGAGTTAAAAGGAATAATTTTTTTTATGTCTCGTACTCGGGTTGACGTAAGTCTCGTTGGGGAAGTTTTATTCCTAACAGTGCTTTACTTGATCTAAGTGTTCGATTGTTGTTTTTCCATTCTCTGCTTTAAGTGTTATGTTGTCATTATATTTATTTATCTTGATAATTTAAAAAATTCCGTTGTAACATCTATCGAGTTTTTTTCTACAAGATTTTTTGATTAGGTAAACTTTCATACCAATTTGTAAATGTTGAGGTCTAACACGTTTGTTATAATTTTGTTTACTTTCATATTTACATTTAATGAGCTCATCATAAGATTTTTTAAGCATGTCTCTTAACATCGGATCAAATTAATTAGATAACTATTATACGACTGCATTTCATCTTTGTTTGGATAAGTATTAGGTGGGCGTGATTCTTACTGTTTACTAATTCATATGGTGTAAGTCCAATAGCTGCATGCAGTGATGCAATGTATTAATAAATATCGAAAGATAACATTTTTGTCCCAGTCCTGTTTAGTAGTAGCTTTTGTTCTTCAGAAGCATGCAAGCATGGCATGACTACGTTCTAGTCTTAAGGTTCAAACCCAAGATTTGGGCTAAATTTGTTAGTATATAATTTCGAAAACTCTCTTCATTATTGCTTAGCACTATTTTAGGCCCTCCATACAGCGCTATGAAGTGCCTTGCCAGAGAGTCTGTGACTGTGATTGCTCGGATGTTGGGTATAGCTACTGCTATACAATATTTTAAAAATAAACGTTGTTTAGTTAATATATGTTCATTTTCAGATGTAGTCCTTGCTGACGATCCTACAGTATCAATGGCTATTTTCAAGAAAATTTTAGCTAAAGTATGAGTTATTATCATGAGCTTTTTGGTTGTTGTCCGTATTAGTTTTTGTTTTTGAAAAATTTTGCATTTTCATACCAAATTTACAATATCTTTACTTATACCTTTCCAGGAATGCAATTCTCGTATTCTTCTATAAATTTTCTTCATACCTATATACCCACCAAAAAAACTGTTGAGGCATTCTATTAAGTTTTATTTTCTCATTTTGTTTTATAAATAATCACAGTCACCGAAGTATGCAGTAATTTTAATGCTTACATGACTGAGCTCTCTAGGAATTGCTTTGGGCAATCTTGTACTCGGCAAATTGTCAGTTTTTTATCCTTTCTTAATATTCTTAGCGCTTTTATAGTCTTGTTTTCTATTGCTTATATTTAACTTTTTCTTTTTCTTCAAGAACTGAACAGAATACTCATTCATTGTTATAGGTGTCTATATAATTTATTGTTATAAGTATTAAATATAATTTAAATCTAATAATAATTTATTGTTAGTGGACCAATGTGTCAAGTCAGCCAAAATAAACTTGCAATATTGTCTTTTGCATATGTTAAATATTTTTGTATGCTTTAAAGTTCTAGTTTACCCATTTCTGTTCTAATCAGAGGTTTAATTATAGTGCTTCCTTAACGAGTGACTTGGTCATCAAGTTTAGCACTCCTTTGCTGTTCTAACATTTCGAATGTGGCTGTAGGATGAGTAGACGGTTATCAGGTCACACTGCTTTGAGGCAAAATGCTGTTTTATAAATGTGTCTTGCTGCTTAGAACTTAAACTAGAAGGTATGTTGGGAAAGTGTATGATACCATGCATTTTTTCTTCCTCTCTGGCTTCTTCACTATTTTCTTGTTCAATAGTAAAAATAATAAGTTCTTTCCATACAGTATTGACGTTGTCTCCTATTGCCGTAGATGCAGCTTTGGAGCTTCTTATAGGTGATTTTTATCAAATCAAAAAGCTTCGGTTTTTTAAAAAATTTGCAGAGTCATCAGAATAGTTTAGTAAAACATTAGATAAAGTTTTTGGGTTCTAAAAATTTTCTTTGATTAACTCGTGTTCACTCTTTGCTACTGTTAATATTGTGGTTATTAGTTCCAGTGGTGTGTAATAATCCAAATTTAAAAATGAGTCAGGAAGATTTGTGTTTTGCAAACTATGAGTGGAAGGATTTTTTTTATCATTATGTTTATCGGGACTGCTTTCCAAAGCATCTTTATACGTTGATTTCCAAACAGTAGATCGCAGCTCTGAATTTGTTGTATTTCAGCAACCATTTCATCTTGTGATGTACTTAATAAGTAGGTGAAAAACTTGAATCCTACTGATTTTCGAGATGCAGTTTCAATTTTTTTATTTGTTGAAGTCCTGTCAGTTAATGGTTGTGCTAATGGGTTAAACGGATCTTCTAAGTCAATGGCTTCAGTAATATCTTCTTGTTGTGACTCATTATCCGTTGTAGTTGAAATGGATGATGAATCTGGTTTAGTGTTCAAGAGACTAGGAAGTAGAGATTTATCTCTTTGAGGTATTGGTGCTTGCTAGTTTTCTTCATCTTTTGATGTATCTAGAATTTATGTGTCGTCAGATTCTGAAGTGGTCGTGTGTCTGTCAGGAGGAGGCAAACTTCATTTTTCTTAAGCTTGATGCTTAAGTAACCTATGAGCAATGAGCTATTCATGGTCCAGTGAAATTTCCTTGCCCTCCTTCCATTTCTAGCAGTATAATTAAAGTAAAATTCTTAGAGCCCTTTTTCTCCCTCTCGTTATCTTCTTCGCTATAGTGGTAGATTCAAGCTCATTTGAGCTTTCATTGTGTATGTCACTGGCTCTATTAGCACGTGTAACAGATGTTTTTGTTGATCAGAAGATTTTTAAACTATGTCTTTAAGGTAAAGTATGGGACCGTGATCTTTTATAATAACTAGAATCGCTGTTGGAACTCGAACTGTTAGAGTGAGTACTGCTTTTGTTACTGCAGGGTTGCGCTATAAAGCGTCAGCATTTAAACTCAAATGTCTGGGCTTGTACTTACAGGTGTAGTTGTACCCGAAGAGTTTCGCTCTTCATCAGTTGAGGCGACTCCTGGGCTCTTTTATTGATTCGATCCATGTCAAAGACTCGTGATCTCCATAAACCGTGAATTTTTGTCCATACAAAGAGTGTTGAAAATTTTGTACGGCTACTATTACTGCTAAACACTCTTTTTTAGGGGTGGAGTGATTTCTTTTGCATTGATTGAGAGAGCGAGACATGTAGGCTACATGATGGTCTTCTCCTGGTTCTCCTTGACTTAAAACAGCACCGAAAACAAAGTAAGATGCGTCGGTAGTTAAATGGTTTGTCAAGGTCGACACATGCAAGTACCAGGGCTTCACATAGGGCTGATTTAATTTTTTCAAAGTTCTGTTCCTGAGTCTTAGTCTAATTGAATTTTCGACTTCTTCATAGTAATAGGATAAAAGGTTTTACAATTTTAGCATAATCTTCGATAAATCGTAGATAAAATGTCGTAAGTCTTAAAAATTCTTGAACTTTCGTACAATTTGTTGGTATTGAGAAGTTTTTAAGTTCTTCAAGTTTATTGAAATCACGTTTTACTCTATAACCACCTATTTTATGTCCTAAATATATATCTTAGGAAGTTAAAATTTTTTATTTATAAAGATGTAATCCCAAACCAGCATTTGATAGTCTATTAAATGATTTTCTTACTTTTATTCTATATTGTTCGAAAGTTTTGGCACATAACATAATATAATCTAAAAATACAAATATTTCTGTGCCTTGTAATCCCAATAATACAGAATCCATAAGTCTTAAAAAAGCTGGTGCATTGCATAATCCAAATGGTATACCTGTATACTCGTAACGTCCGCACTAAGTACTGAAAGCTGTTTTGTGGCGTTCTTTTGGAGATACTTCAATTTGATGAAATCCGTTAGCTAGATCGAATACTGAAAAAAATTTTGACCCACACATTCGCTCTCATATCTCTGTTATATTAGGCAATGAAAAAGCATCAAAGATAGCTTGAGCTTTTAATTTTCTGTAATTTATTACGAGATGATATCTCTTTTTTACGTTGGGTCCTGGCTTTTTAGGGATAAACCACAGCAGACAATTGTATGGGCAAGAAGATTAGCTAATGATTTCTTCTTGTAAAAGTTTGTTCATCTGATCTTCAACTTCCTCATGTAGAGCAGGAGGATATCTATAATGTTTAGTGAAAACAGGTTTTTGTCAGTTGTTGGTATATTATGATGTCCATACGATGTACGTGGAGCAGCATCACCTTTGATATTGAATAGAGGTGATTACTTTTCTACTATTTTGCAAAGTTGTTCATAATTTTTCTAATTATGTTGGTGTTTTTCCGTAATATCTTTAATTCTTTTCTCTGTTGTTATGTTGGAATCATCATCACTAAAATCTGAGTCAAGAAAACTTTCTGAATTATCTAAATCTAAAGGTACGAGATTTCGCGCAGGAATCTCGGTTTCTACTGGCTCTTCTCTATAGTGTATACATCCATCGTGAATCAGTGGCCCTAATCGTATGTTACTGCTGCTTTGCCTATGAATATACCAGGAGTATTTTTTATGAAGCGCAGGTATTTTTGCTCGTGGCTATAAGTTTGCGTTACAGGAATTAATATGGGAATTTCAATTCTGGCCAGTATTTTACATACATAATTTTAACCAAAAGTTACTCCTGTAGGCTAAAAATGTTGAGAAGTTGGCAGAGATTCCGAGTTTTCTTCATTTATGCTCATATCATCTTTAATTTGACGAAAATTTTTTGGTTTATTCTTCTCTTTTGTTAAGGCATTACATGGTATGGCGGTCCACCTATACTTTAACTGGAATATCATAAGGTTTACAAATATCTGTTATCTGAAGTGAATTGCGGATTAGTTGCTGGGCGTGTTGATTAAAGTCATTAGAAAGTTGTCGTTTACTTCTTGATTGCAGTTTTAATTGGTAGTCTTACGCAGTAGGCGTGGACACTATTGCATTTCACGAAATATTCTAATGGCGTTGAAATTTAATACAACACTTCTGTGGGATCCATAATGCTTCATTGAAATATAGTGAGAGAAGGTACTGCAGTATTGCTATCATGCTTTTATTATATCGTAGTTAATCATGCGTAAAATTGTGTTCTAACTCTGTGAGGTTTATTGTCATTGATGTCTTACATATTTGAAAAGCCTGCATCCTTGTCAGTCTGCTTAAGGATGCTGATTTTTGTTACTTAATTCTTAGGAGACTTACAATATATTCTTGCTAGGATACCTGACTTGTGATCTGCTGTCAAATTTAACTAAATGCTGCGATTACTGAAGTAACCATTAAAGTGGCCTTCTGTCTCGGTTTAATAACAGCTTTAAATTTTTTCTATCTAGTTCTTTTATAATTTGCTTGGGTCATGGCTCTGGATGTTGTGAACATGGTCTTAACATACAAATGTACACTTAAAAGATGTTGTTCATGGCTTGTCTAGATCTAGCCCTAGAACTGATTTTGTTATTTCCTTATTTTTTTACGTATGTTGTATAAGAAATTGTTTATTTTATTAATGTACTTTAATTCTCATTACAAAAATAAAATGTTCAACTATTTTTATGACAAAAGTGAAAGTGTCAATTTAAGTGAAACTGTTCATGGTAACAAAACTAACACCAGTGCTTTTAGCCCTTCTCTTAGTCTTTCTATGATTATGTCATCTTTCGTTATTTACTCATGTAATTGTTAACTAACTCACAACTATTGCTGACTGTACTGCTGCTCTGAAGTTTCTAATGCTTTATGATATTTCCTCAGACAGTCTTTAATTTACACGAACTAGAATTTATAGGCAAGTGAACAAAATGTTGCAGCTTCTGCTTAGTTGCTGTTGTCGTAACCACATTTACTGGGCCCTTCTCACTTTACTTCGCATAATAACCCGAGACTACTAATATCCGTAAAGTACATCTAAGTTGTCTTATCAAAGACGTTACAATTTTTGGTGATTTCTGAATTTAATATACTCGCGAGACGTGGAAGATTCTAATATTATTCTACTACATTGAAGAGGAGGGCCTTAAGTTCTAAAGGAATACACGGTTAACAGTCTACTCATTAATTGATAGATACGTTATATCCATCAGAATATTGTGACTGAGGGCTGATGCTGTTACACTCTTTGTGGGATGTATACATAATATACTACTTAAAAAATGCATGTATGTCGTAGTATAATATATACGCTCTGTTCGCTAGATGTATATTTTGTACATACCCATATATTTTTTTACATGTGATGTTAGAATTTTGCAAATAACTCGCTTGCAGATTCGTCGCATTAACTTGAGATAGCATTTGCTCAAATGTTGTATTTTAATAAAAAAAATTTTTTTAATGTTCGCATTGGTTGTTCTGATTTAATATTCAAAATTTTTGCTATTGTTTGTATAAAAATGTGTATGGTTGAGAAGTCTACGTCGGATCACATTGAACAATGAGGAAAAAATTTTTCTATACCAGTTTGAGTGTATTCCTAACTTGTTTTAAAGTGTTAAATCAGAATTCAAAGTCTGTTTGGTCAAATTGACAACAAATGTCGAGAAAATTGCGGAAAATAATGAAAAAACGTGAAAAATCACAAAAAACTGCAAAATACCTTGAAATAAGAAGTCCTAGGAAACGAAAAAGAAATTTCTAAATCATATTGTTCATATTTTTAATAGATTTTTATATGTTTAATCAAAATTTGATGTCTCTTTAGCTTTACTATCTGCATATGTGGTGGAAATCACTGAAAATAGTGAAAAATTGTCTAAAAGTATACAAATCAGTGTAAGACAGACAAAAAAAAGTTTTTCTGAGACTAAAATTTTTTTGCATGCTTGTTGGTGACAGAGATTGAAAAAAAATTTGGTAACACATTGAGAAATGATTTGTACGTATAAACATAATACATAATGAATTTGAAATGCATTGTATCAACACGAAACATATTTTTCTGGTATTATTTACATATTTTTCCTGTTGCAGCGAACTCTTTTTTCTTGAAACGACCTATGTAGCAGATTCCTTCTTTTTTCATACAGATCCTTATTTATTAATTTTTTTAGTGTCCAACAAAAGTCTGCAACCATGTTGAGGTCTCACCTTCCTTGATGACAATTCTTCATTTCTTCAATATCTTGATAAAATCCTTATCGTGTTAAAAGTGCAATTTGAGACATATCAAGTAATCTTATTGTTAAAAAATTTTCAATAACTTTTTCATTAGATTTTGGTCATCCTCACTTTTGTTATTTCTTTGAAAGTTTTGAGAGGTTTTCTTGAAGCTCTGCAATGCTGCTTTTTAAATGATGTACATTTTGGTAAAGAAAATTTCGTCTTGGGAAAGAGTACCGATTTGGAGGTCAACAAAAATACCTGCTTTCAATTTCACTTCACATGCGTGTTCTTTTCAGATGTGAATGTTTAGGTTGATAACTGTAACCGAATATTTATAAAAATAAGGAGTGGAGGAATTTTGTTGGTTCGTCAAAACGAAGTCTTCAAACTATTCTGCTTCATAACGGAAATAAATATGCACCCATTCCAATAGCACACTCGACAAAGCTCAAAGAGACTTATAAGAATTTTCAAACAGTATTGAAAAAAAAGCTATTCGGAATATCAACGGAAATTTTGCGGGGATTGGAAATAATAACTAGGATACTGGGTCAACAGTCAGGTTTCTTTGAAAATCCTTGCTTTAAATGTATACAGGATAGCAGGAATAAAAAAAACCAGTGGACAGTAGGTGCTTGGGTACCCAAGTAAGAAGTTATACTTCTATAAAATTATATGGCAGATAACATAATTATAAATATAAATATACCTTCCATGAAACGATATTGTGTGTACAAAGGTAGTGCAATTATCGTTAGAATAAGTATACCTACGTTAGTTGGATGTCGTCTCAATAAATATTCCAATATTTAATAACTAAAACATTATAAACAATATATTATGGTACAATACAGTATAAGCATTGTCCCTTCAGGAAGTTCATCACATACTGGTTTTTTTGACAGATATTTTTCAAGCATTAACAGTATTCTCAAAATACCATAAGAAATACCCAAAAAAAATTGCAGATTATTTAACTGTAACCTCTTCCAAATATTAAATTTTAAAAATTTGGAATTTAACATGTGAAATTATGGAAAAATCACTAAAAATTACATTCTTAAGATCTGTATCAACCTCTTAATTTTTGTTTGTATGAAAGATTACTCACATATAAACCTGTTTCATTTTTAAATAGATCTTGTTACAGCCAGAAGGCTTAAAGTTTAAAATAATAAGAAAATAAAACACAACGTAGGCTAGTAACAGAGAGAGATGACGAAAGTCGGAAGGGCAGATGTCACGTGACGGCGACCGCTCGTCGCTTGTCGGCGGCGATCGGGCGTTCTCGACTCTATCGACAGGCCCGCTCATTTCTTGAAGCAGTCCTCGTAGCGCTGCGAAAAAGAGAGCATCTCGAAGGAGCTCTGGCCTTGCACGGATTTATCGTGCCGAGAAATCACGCTAGTGAGTACGTTCTCGTCGTCGTGCCGCTGAATGCGCCCGGGATTACAGCTCGAAACATGACTTACGTTGAGTGTGGGCTACGTGAGACGAGAGGTCAACAGTGATTATGAATTAATCACTGGTTAAATTAAGATCTTGGGGCCCCGTCGTGCGTTTATTTGCGTCTATATTAACTGTGTATTCGGTCAAAATCGTTATCGAAAAATTGTAAAAGTTAACGTTTCTTCATGCTTGTATTTTTAATCAAATAAAAACCAATTACTGTTTGTACGTACTGGAAAGTGAATTTAATTTGAACTGTGAATTAACCAGCATTTATTTGGACTATAAAAACCAATATTAATAATAATTTTACATCAATTTGGGACTATACATTTTGGTGCCGTGACCAGGATTGTTGGGTGTGAAGGTCATCATCGTCTTCGAGCTGGCCCTCTGGCCGCGCTGTCGACCGCCAGTCTCGCCTCCCTGTGCTCTGGTTCGACGGTTGGAGAGAAGTTGAGTATTTTTTATTGGCATCCACGTAATACCTGTTTGCCTTGTCGCTTTTGTTAAAATTCATTTGTTCTGCGGTAAATGCATGCATGCATATAAAGACGCGCGATTGAGATATTTTCTATAAAGAAGTTGAAATCAGTGTATGGTTGTCTGGCTACCCGCTTTTCTCGAAAGAGGGAGAGGAAAGTGTTGTTTACTCGATTCGCTGGTGGCACGAGCGTTGTTGATCTGAGCGATTCCGCGAACTTGCCTTGCCTATAGAAAAAAGTCGAAGCGCGCTCGCACGTAGTCGGATTGCCGAGCGACGGTGCTTGTTTTGTTTCGCTGGCGTTTGTCGGTTGTTTACGTTTAAACGAAATTTCCTTGATTGCTCTTTCGTTACGAGATCTTGTCTCTTTTAGTTTTTTTTAACTTTTATTTTGTTTTTTGACTACATCAAAATGAGTAATAGAGTGAGGATTATTAACCAAAAGCACACCACTCTTAAAACCTAAATTACGAAACTTGAAAAGATTGTCGCCGACGAACAGACAATCCCTCCGGAGCCGACAGATACGGCTGTAGCTAGAGGTCGACTCGAGCGCGTAAGGGAACTGTTTACAGAGTACGAGGAGCTACATGACGAGCTCGCGTTGCTTGTTGAACCGAACGACGCTAGTCTCACAGATTTTGACCAAGTCGGAGATAGATACTACTCAATTATCGCGCAAATTAACGCCTTGTATCCCCCGCCTCCACCTCCGGTGCCTCACGCCAACTTAGACACCACGTCGATAACCATCGCGAATAATAAGCAACGTCTAAAGCTACCCGTGGTTGAACCGCCTAAATTTGACGGCGACTTATCGAAATGGCTGTCATTCAAAAACGGTTTTACAGCTATAGTTGAGGCTGAAAAGATGTCGGAACTGCAGAAGTTCATGCTTCTTCGAAACTCCCTACAGGGGAACGCGCTCGCAAATATATCAGTGTACGGACTGCACGAAGACAATTTCAAGGCCACTTGGGCATTACTTCTCGAGTCGTACGATCGAAAGAGGATCATGATAACAACCCACTTGGACGCATTACTAGATACGTCTACGCCTACCGAGATGTCGCATAGTAGCTTAACTAAACTAGTCGATCATGTACGATAACATATCGATATGCTCGCGACGTTAGACGTCAAACCCGATGAACACTTGATAGTAAGAATTGTCGAGCGCGCCCTTCCATCCGAGATGCGGTTGGAGTGGGAGAGATCGCTCACTCTTGACAAGATACCAACGTTGAAGGAAATTGTTGCGTTCGTAAACGAGGCCGCGTTTAGATGTGGGTCAATCGAACAAGAAAATTTAAACAACAAACGCGACAGCAAGGGAAAAAGGGCGTCTACTAGCAGGATTTAAGGGGCAAACAAAAGAGGTAAATTTGAAGGAGGAGTCCGTTCTTTCGTGACTAGCGCTTCAATCGACTGCCTCGAGTGTAAGGGTGGTAAGCATCCGTTGTACCGTTGCAAAGCATTTATAAAGGCCTACATTAATTTACGTTGGAAAATAGTCGGTAAAAGTGCGGTTTGTAGAAATTGCTTAGTCAAACATTCCGGTGAATGCAAATTTTACAAATGTAAAAAATGTGGGAAATTTCACAACACTTTGTTACATCGTGAGGTCAAGGAGTCGTCGACAGTGTCGACTGGCTCAAGCGCACCTAAACAAGAATGACTCGTACAGTCGACTGTTCTCAGTCTTGCGTCGCGCGCGCTTCAATCCAAACTAATGTTGACAGCTCAAGTAAGAATAAAGAATTCGAGTGGAAAATTTTTAATGTGTAGAGCTATAATGGATACGTGCGCAACTATACATTTAGTAACTGAGAGTTTAGTTAAGCGATTGGGATTGAAAAAGAAGCCGTGCGCGGCTACGATTGGGGCAGTCGACGACTTGAACACGACGTCGAGTGGGGCGGTAGAGGTGACCCTTCACTCGATTAATACTCTGTATAGTAAGACTCTCGCGTGTTTGGTAATTCAAAAAATAGCAAATCAGATCCCGAGCGAACCATTTCGTCGCGATTTAGTGAATATACCTAAAAACTTAAGGTTAGCCGATCCCAATTTTCATTTGCCCGGAGAGGTCGATATCGTAATCGGATCTGGGGCTACGCTGTCAATGCTTTCTCCGGGAAAAATCGATTTATCTAAGGGTGGAGTCGATTTCATTCTGCAAAAATCTGAATTAGACTGGGTAGCTGCGGGAGGTATTGCAGACGAGTATAGCCAGACAGTTTCTTGTCATTTAACTGGGCTAAGAAAAATCCTTGAAAAGTTTTGGGTGATTGATGCCGCCGAATCAGAGGCGCCAAAACTATCCGGAGAAGATCCCTGCGAATTACATTTTATTCAGAACGTAACACGAGAGTCCTCCGGACGATATATCGTCAAGTTGCCTTTCAAAACCTCGGAAGTCGATCTAGGTGAATCACGAGTAGCGGCATACCGTCGGTTTACGAATTTATTGAAAAAACTAAATCAAAACCCGATTCTTAAAGAACAGTATGACCTGGTCATGAATGATTATATTAGCCTAGGTCATATAACATTAATCGAAAACGAGCCATCGGAAGCTCATTATTATTTGCCGCATCACGCCGTCGCTAAGCCAACGAGTTCTACGACGAAAACTCGAGTTGTATTTGATGCGTCGGCAAAAACTGAAGCCGGAGTTTCATAAAATAATGTCCTCTTGATAGGACCCACGATTCAGCCCAAACTCTTTGAACACTTAATACGATTTAAAACGTACAAATATGCCGTTGTGGCCGACATCGCGCAGATGTACAGGCAAATCGGGATTCATCCCGACGACCGTCGCTACCAAAGAATATTTTAGTTACATGAAAATAAAATAAGAACTTACGAACTAAACACGGTTACTTTCGGCGTTTCTTCGTCTCCTTTCCTTACGATAAGAACACCGCATCAACTCACGAGTGACGAGTGCTCGGCATTTCCGATCGGCGGTAGGGCTCTGACGCAAAACTTTTACGTGGATGATTTTATCGCTGGAGCAGACAGCCTCAAAGAACTTTTAAGGCTCCGAGATAAAGTTATAACAATCTTGAGGAAGGGAGGATTTAAAATTCGAAAATGGGCGTCCAACGAGGCGGCGGTTTTAAACGGCTTAGTAGGGGGAATAGAGAATTTAGAATTTCTCACAAAGGACGATTCGGTTCACAAGACGCTAGGAGTTTCCTGGAGTACTTCGAGCGACGAGTTCTCATTTGCCGTAAAATCAGATCGGACAGTAGAAAGGATTACTAAACGATTAATTTTAACTGAGTTAGCCAGAATATTCGATCCATTAGGACTCTTCGGCCCAGTTGTACTCACGGCAAAAGGTATCATGCAAATTTGTTGGAAAGACGATCTCGCGTGGGACGAATTGGTACCCCAGACCTTAGAAAATACGTGGCGCATTTTCTCAAGAGAACTTAAAGCAGTAAATAATTTGAGAATGTCGCGTTATTTGCTCGTTGAAAATTTCTCGAATGTACACCTTCACGATTTTTCAGACGCATGCAAGACGGGCTACGGAGCGTGCATCTACGTGCGTTCGACGAGTAGCCACGGAAATGCTCGAGTTGTCTTACTCTGTTCAAGGTCACGGGTCGCTCCGATAAAAGAGAGGACCATTCCACAGTTAGAGTTGTGCGGTGTGTTAACTCTCGCTCGATTATACCAAGACGTAATTTCGTGGCTATCTTTTTGTCCCAATAAGGTCATTTTTTGGGTAGATTCAACGATCGTGCTTCATTGGATAAGGAAACCGCCAGAAGCCTTGAAGGTTTTCGAGGCAAATCGCGTCTCGAAAATTCAAAAATTGGCAAAGAATATCGAATGGCGGCACGTACGCTCTGAAGACAATCCGGCAGATGCACTGTCAAGAGGGTAGTTTGGTAGTGACTTTGTAAAAAATAGAACGTGGTTCGAGGGACCCAACTGGCTCTCACGGACGGAGGAGCAGTGGCCTTGTTCGTTCGAACTTCCGACCGTTGATCTGTCAGGGTTAAAAAAGGTCGCGTGTTTAGTCACGGACGTTCGGGACGAGGACTTCTTAAAAAACGTAATGACGCGCATATCAAGTTATGCAAAATTAACGCGAATATTTGCTTACTGTTTACGTTTTATTAATAACATCAGAGTAAAAATTAAAGAAAAGAATAAAAGTATAAGGCTGAAGAGGATAAGAGAGGTATCTCGTCTTGTGATATCGGAGCTAGATGCATCGGAAAAATGCATTATTAAACTCGTACAAAAGACTTGTTTCAAAGATGAAATCAAGCGCGTCTCAGAATCCGCGGAACAAAAAAGCGTTAAATTGGAGGCGTTAAGTCCATTTCTTAATCAGCACGGTATTTTGCGGGTTGGAGGCCGAATATCAAAGGCTAGCACGACTAACGATCAAAAACATCCGTTTTTTCTTCCCTCTCGAAATCGTATTACCGATTTATTAATTCGGTACTATCATGAAAAGTTTTATTACACTGGGATTCAGTCTACGTTATATAATATCAGGCAGCGATATTGGATTATCGACGGAAAGAATCAAGTCCGATATACTATTCGCAAATGTGTAAAATGTCGACGTTTCAGGGCGAAAACGGTAAATTATAAGATGTCGGAATTGCCCGAATCAAGATTGAGTGCCGCATTTCCCTTTTTTCATACAGACGTCAATTTTTTCGGTCCATTATTTATAAAAGAAAAGAAGATTCGGAATAGAGAAAAGATCAAAGCATATGGGTGCATTTTCGTTTGTATGACCGTTAGAGCGGTTCATATTGAGTTAGTGAGCGATCTTAGTACCGAAGCATTCTTAGCCACGTTTAGTCATTTTAGGAGTTGACGAGGAACGCCAGCGCAAGTATATTCAGACAACGGGACAAATTTCGTCGGAGCGAATAACAAGCTCCGGGAGTTGTACGCTTTATTCGAATCGAATGATTTTAAGTCGCGGGTTTTTGATGTTACTTCGAAAGAAAGAATTGAATGGCATTTCAATCCGCCGCTCTCGCCTAATTTTTGGGGGTTTGTGGTTGGCGGCAGTGAAATCTGCGAAACACCATCTCAAGAGAGTCGTAGGCGACTGACTATACACTTTCGAAAATCTTCAGACTCTGTTATATGAGATTGCCGCAATCATGAATTCGCGACCGATCTGCTCCTGGTCACCTGACGCTAATGACCCTCCGGTATTGATACCAGCGCATTTTTTAATAGGGCGCTCTTTCACGATGTTACCTGAAGGAGATATTAGCAGGGTGCCAGACAACCTATTGTCGTGCTGGGAGGCCATAACGAAGGCAAAACAAGAGTTTTGGAGGAGATGGCAAGTCAAATATTTGACTGAGTTACAGAAGCGACAAAAATGGCACAGGTCGGATGTTAATATGGAAGAGAACATGATTGTTCTTTTAATAGATAAAAACCAGCCGTGTACGCAGTGACGAATGGGGCGAGTGGTAAAAGTACACCCCCGTGGCGATGGCGTGGTGAGAGTGGTGACAGTGAAAACGGAGCATGAAATTTACCAAAGAAATACAAGATCACTGTGTCCATTGTTTTCAAGAGACTTTGAAGTCAAAAATTCATGACAATATTTATGTATTTAATTACTTGCATGTATTTATTTTTATTACTCTTCTGTAATTCGAATTCAAAAATTTTATTTATTAATGTTGTTCGTACTTACTCCCAACGGGAGGAGTGTGTTACAGCCAGAAGGCTTAAAGTTTAAAATAATAAGAAAATAAAACACAACGTAGGCTAGTAACAGAGAGAGATGACGAAAGCCGGAAGGGCAGATTTCACGTGACGGCGACCGCTCGTCGCTTGTCGGCGGCGATCGGGCGTTCTCGACTCTATCGACAGGCCCAGTCATTTCTTGAAGCAGTCCTCGTAGCACTACGAGAAAGAGAGCATCTCGAAGGAGCTCTGGCCTTGCACGGATTTATCGTGCCGAGAAATCACGCTAGTGAGTACGTTTTCGTCGTCGTGCCGCTGAATGCGCCCGGGTTCACAGCTCGAAACATGACTTACGTTGAGTGTGGGCTACGTGAGACGAGAGGTCAACAGTGATTATGAATTAATCACTGGTTAAATTAAGATCTTGAGGCCCCGTCGTGCGTTTATTCGCGTCTTTATTAACTGTGTATTCGGTCAAAATCGTTATCGAAAAATTGTAAAAGTTAACGTTTCTTTATGCTTGTATTTTTAATCAAATAAAAACCAATAACTGTTTGTACGTACTGAAAAGTGAATTTCATTTGAACTGTGAATTAACCAGCATTTATTTGGACTATAAAAACCAATATTATTAATAATTTAACATCAATTTGGGACTATACAGATTTACTTTATTTTTTTTTGAAATAATACACGAAAGAAGGGGTCCAGTATGCGTAAAAGCGTGTATGTAAGCTTATCCATATAAGAAAAATAATTTCCAGCGTTATTTCATATATTTGCGCTCCTTCTACCTATCTAAATTTTGTGAAAGAAGAAAACGCAATGAAAATCAATTATTGTAATTATATAGTACCAAATTTTTTTTTTTGTAAATATGAAAAGTATGAAAAAATGTGAAAAATTGTATAAACAATAATTAACTTATTTTAAAAGAAGCAAATAAATTATAAGTAAATAAATATTAATTAATACATATGAAAGCTGATCTGCTAATATATACTAATTTCCAAATTAAAAAAAAAACCGGGTACTAAAACCTGTATTTTATTGAATTAATTATTTATTTATATAATGTTTAATTAAACCAAAAAAAAAAAAATTTCCATTAGAAATATGTTCCGAACTGCACGATGAAATCAAGTTATCGATTTTCCTATGTCGAGCTCGCTCATAGCAGCGAGAGTAAGATGCTTGTGTGCAAGAAGACGGGGGTTTGAATATTTTTGAAAACTGTTTTTTTTTTAGAAGTTGGTTAAAAAAAAAAATAAGAAAAATTTAAAATGTATGGCCTGGTGTCGTGGGGTAATATTGTGTGGTGTGGTGGCGTTGTGTGGTACATAGGGGACCAGAAGTACATCATGAAGGGCAGAGCAAAGGGGAAAAATGAAAGCAAAATCCACTTCCGTTACACTTTTTCTCAAGGTCACCAATCTGAAATTGTTGATTTACTCCGTAGAGCAGAACGCACCTATAGAAGTAAAACTTCAAAAAAATACAACGTTTATAAAGAATAACTAAAAAGAACAGAGTTTAATCCAGGGTTGAGAAACATAAAAGACAAACTATTAATTGACTCTTTTAAAATTTTTCTACTGCCACTCAATATTGAGCTTGGTCTCATGAAACAGTTCGTCAGAGATCTGAGCAAAGATGACGCCTGTTTTCAATGTATACAAGAAAAATATTCTGCAGTAAGTAATACGAAATTATAAGTGGGGAATTTTTATTTTCTTCAAATTCGTACTCCTTTCCAAGACGAAATTTTCGTGTCACGAATGACATCGCAAAAGCAGCATTGCAGAGCTTCAAGAGTACCTCTCAAAATTTGTTAGAAAACAACCGGAGTAAGGATTACTAAAATGTAATAAAAGAGTTGTTGGAAAATTGTCAACTATAAGGTTACTTGATAAGTCTTAAACTGCGTTTTTTACACTCTCAACTTAACAACTTTCCTAAAAACCTTGAAGACTACAATGAAAAATGAGGAGAACGATTTTATCAAGATATTAATGAAATAGAGGATCGTTTTTAAGATAGGACATCAACATGATTGCAGACAATTGTTGGGTACTTAAAATAAAATAAAATTAAAATCAAAATTAGAGAAAAAAGGATTTGCTACACAAGTCGTTTGAACGAAAAAGAGTTTGCTGCGAATGAAAAAATATGTAAATGAAACAGAATAAAAAAATATTTCATGTAAATACAATTTATTTGAAGATTATTATTAAAAATGATAATAATGTATCGACAAATTTTTGTTCAACCTCTCTTACCGAGACGCATGTAAAAGAATTTTAGTCTCATTTAGAAAAACTTTTTTAGTCTGTATCACGCTTTTTTGTATATTTTTACATCGCTTCTTAATGTTTTTCACTGATATTTACTACATCTGTAAATACCAAAGCTGAATAGACATTAAAATTTGATTAAGCATGTTTAAATACATTCAAAAGGCAATGTTGCGTGGGAATTGTGGAGTTTCGGAGTGTAAGGGGATTGAATACACGTGGAAGAAAGTATATGTTCGTTTATTAGAGTCTCAAAGCGAGAGCAGTCGCGTGCGTGGCGTTAGGTTTGGAGGCTGATCGGAGAGAGAGAGAACGGGAGAGCTGATAACGCTCGGGCCCGCCACCGAAAGGTGATCATCATACTCTGTATCCGCTGCTCATGCGCCGTAAGAGGTGAGTCTTGGGCGCGAACTTACAAAGGTTTTAGATACTGTACGTCACACGTCCGAGGCCACGCGGTCATCGTCCTCGATGGCCATACTGTTCGTGTGTGAGAGTATATTTGTGTTATGTTGTCTGTGAATTATTTGTGTATACATAATTGTTCTTGTTTGCGCTGCTCTCTTTACATTATTTTTGTCTATTTATTATTTATTTAATTATTCTTTTTATTTTCATTTTTATTTATTTATTTATTAATTTATTTTTTTTTTTTTAATCTGTACGCATCTTATGTATAACCCTTTTTATTTCATCGTCGATCTCAGTGATCATCGCGGATTGGTTGTTAACTGAAGTGGTAGTCTTCTGCCTTCTGATCCTACCCGCTCGCCCAGTAGCACTTGTACCTCTCGTGCATTAACCATGGCCCTCTGGGTTAACAAGTCTTGTAGTACTGAGTTGGTGTTTCCGCGGTTCCTCTCCCGCCCGCCTGTAATCATTCTCAAACCTTTAAGTATTATTGGACCCCCCCATTTTAAAAATCCAAAAGATCCAGCTGACACTCCTAGTGCTATTTCTGCTGCCAACAATGCGTATTCCTTTCAATTTTAGAATTCCTCCTTTGTTTGTACTAACTCGTGTGCCCGTTGGAGTATATCCGCTAGCTTAGTACCTGTTTTTATCCTATCGTCAAGTCCATGTTCCTGGTTATCGAGTTCCTGTAGTCCGTCTCTTTTTATCACTGCTTCCATTAATTCCAATAACATACCTCCATCAGTCCCTTTCACCTTTTGTAGTATATCCTTCAAGTTTAAATTTGCGCTTTCAAGCTTCATTATGCGATTTTCACCTTCCTCTTGTCCTGGATCCAGTCTTGTATTCGATGCTTGAGGTATACAGTCTCTTGCTAAGCTGACTACCCCGGAACCCACCACCTTCAGTGTCTTGTGTTCGGTGTGTTCACACTGTATGTGGACTTGGTCCTTTCTCGTGGTAATAAAGGCATGTTGGTTTTTAGCATGGAGACGTGTCTAAAATGTGCCCTTCAACTTGGCTAATATTATCGGACATTCTTCTGGTTTCTTCACTGCAATCCCCAAAATGATACGTATCTCACAGGGGTGGTCCTCTTCGACTTCCTGTGTTGGCTCCATTTGTGTGCATATTCGTGTTCTTCCTAGTCTTTTACATAGTCTTATCACCTCTTGCGGTATTGGCGTAAATCTTTTCTCACTAACACTGCTCGCTATATATTCGTATGTTGGCTGCAAGTATGCCACTAAGTCCGTAGTATTTAGGCCTTTTTGTTCCACTGGCAATGATGATATCCTAAGAAGGTCAAAATTTTCTTTCGTAACCAGTGGTATCCGAATGTAATATATTATTCTGCCGTTAAATGCCATGGTCGTTATTTCTGAGATTTCTCCAATTTCTTCTTCTGTGGTTATATTTTCCCTTACTGGGAACTGTAGATCTGGTCTCAGCTGCTCTGCCAAAATTTTTGCTTCCAAAATCGCTCTCAATGCCGCATCTGGTATATGCATCGTTCCCCGACTCGCCAAGTATATTACGTCCACCGTTGTTCCAAATTTTGTTATAAGTTTCTCGGCTAAGTGTTCAAATTCGCCCACCATTTCTGCAACTCTGTCATAATTGCCAAAGTACTCTGCAAACATTTCAAACCTTCCTCCGTTATTCTTCCAGCTTTCTCTTTAAACGTTTTTATATCTTGAAGGTATTGTTCATGGTTTCCATATGTTATGACTCTAATTTGTTCCGTTAAGTACTTAGTTCTTTCCATTGTGTTAGTCGGGATTGCCTTTACTAGCTTTTGTATTTTCTCTTTTTCCACGTCAGTCACACCCCCCTGCAGCGCTTGCACCGTCTTGCTTTGATCATCGATCTTTTGGCTTACTACTGTTCTATATGCCTCTTTTACCCTATCCAAGGCCCTTAGGACTTTTCCTGCCGTGTACTCTACTTGTTCTATATATTCGTGTTCCTTTTGTATCGTCACCCTGCACTTCCATTTTGCTTGCTTTTTCGCGTCTAAAAACGAATTTACCTCCTCGACAACGTCATTCCAATCTACATACCATATCATTTTCCAAGTTGATGCGACTGCTTGGACTGGGCCCAAGCTCTCCACCAATATTCCAGGGTTTCTTTCAATTTTCTCTATCTCTCCAGGTTGCTGTGTCACCGGCATGGTTCCAGCCCTGAAACACAAGATTTGTATTTTTTTTTGTTCATACCGTTGAATAGCTGCTGATCTCGTAAGTCGTCCGAAGGCCACGCTTACGAGAGAAGTACACTATTTTGGTCTTGTTGCCTCTTATATCTCGTTTTTTATTTGCTTCTTACTCTTGTGTGATTTGTTTTTGTTATCCTGCTTTGTTCCTCGAGTCCCCTATTACCTAACAATTGGGTTTTTATAACGCATGCTTTCTTGATTTTATCTACGTGTGTAATTCTTGTTTAATTGCCACGTTTCAGTTTCATATTGTGGTTCTTGTAATTTATTCTTATGATTTCGTATGGTCCTTCGTAGTGATCCTCATATTTCTTCCTCGGCTCTTTAAGAACATAGACCATTTCCCCTTCCATAAAAAATCTTGTGTTCAATTTTTTGTCGTAATAATATCTATACCTGTACCTCGCCTGAACTTGAACTTGATTCATGGCTGCTCTTGTCCTTAGCCGCGTCATTGTTTTTATTACGTACTCTACATATTTATCATACGTTTGTTCATTCGTTGTTTTCTTAAAGCTAGATGGGATTCTGGCTGGGTAGCCCAGCAATACTTCTTGAGGCGCTATCGCTGTTGCTGAGTGTTTTGTCGAATCGTAAGCGCACATGCATATGCCCAAATGATCGTCCCAAAAGTCGTCTCCATTTACATACGCCTTTAAGTATTCAGTTAATGTATGATGCATTCATTCTATTGCGCCGTTACTCTGTCAATGGAAGGCTGTTGTTCCTATTTTGTCTATTTCAAGTACTCTTGCTAACTCTTCCAACAGTTTGTTTTGGAAATGTTCACCTCTGTCTGACAGCATTTTTTCTGGGGCGCCAAAGTTTGCAATTGCTCTTCTCAAAAGTGCTCTTGCTGTTTCTAAAGCCGTCGCTCCTTTTACTGGTACAAGAATTATATATTTCGTGAGCCAGTCCTGAATTGACAATATGTGACTATTGCCATGTGCCGATGGTTTGTTTATCGGGCCATAAAAATCAATTGATATTTTTTCAAATGGCCTAGCTGGTGTATCTGTTACAACTAGAGCCTGTTTTGTTCTTACTCTAACAAGTTTCTTAGATTGGCATGATTCACAACCTAACACGAACTGACGTACGTCCGGTCGCATATTTCGCCAGTAATAGTCTTTCGCAATTTTGTTGTAAGTCTGGTTCATACCTCTGTGGCCTCCTACCGATGACTCGTGGTATTCTTTGAGTACATCAAATCGTTGCTCCACTGGTGGTACTACTAAATTATTCAAGTACAACACTGCCGATATTTTTGTGTTTTCGAAGGTGTTTTCAAATTGCTCTGCGAAATAGTCCCACTGTGATACGCTTAGTATTGCTAGATCTCGTATAATACCTACTGACGTCAACTTGTTAAACAACATGAGCTGTTTTAAAGACGATATGCATTTCTTAATATCCGATTTCAATCCCGCACTGTCAAAGTGCTCTTTCACGTATAACTGCATTACTGATACTTTTCTTGCTCTAGATAGAAAGACCTCTCCAACCCTCCTATTTTCTTTATTCATGGCTGTTGGATTTATATAACCTCTCTCGTAAAGCGCGTCTATGGCTTCTGTGTCCCGTATGTTTTCTGTTATTGTACAGAAGGCTAAGTTGTCAATGTATCTAAATGGATGTTCGTTTATTTTCTTAAGCCTTTAAAATGGTGGTATATCCTTATCTTCCTCTGGCTTCCAGGGTGGTTTTTGTACTGGTAGTCGTGTCCAGCAAGCTTTGTACCTATCTAAACCTGGTATACTTATATTGATTTTTCCATCATCTGTGCTTTCGGCATTATTATCTGCCACCATGTTCGCATTAAGTAACTCCATTCCATTTTCATTATCGCTAACTTCTTTTTCGTGACTTTCATTGTTTACGTCGTCATCTGATATTTTTGGTGTTTCTTGTTCCGCTATTGGGCTAGACTCATCCAGTGGTTCCAGTGGAGGTGGTGGCAGATCGCGCTTCTTTGGTATTCGTTTTTCTTTTGATCCAGAATCTGACTCATCACTCGTTTCGTGATCTGTTTTGTTATCTTCCTTTGTTTTCTTATTAACTCTACTCTTGATTTTCTGTCTCGTATATGGGAACTTGTTTTCATTCCTTTTCCTCGATGTTGCTAGGCTCGTGCCTTGTACTATCTTACTGTCTTCATCACTTGAATTTTTGTATAATTCATCCATTGATTTATAGCGTTTTTCTCCTTTTTCGCAGAGCACCTGATAGTGCTCCGGCTCATACCGCATGTGCTCATATTCATCTCCTTTTATTCCTGTGTAGTGATGACACATTAAAGGTCCATCTCCATTTACGTAGTGCACACATATGTTCTTTTTGAACTCCTGAGAAAAGACAAAAATGCACTCTCCATCCCCAAACTCATAATCCTTCCTCAAAATTCTCTTAGTGTTTTCCGGGTTGACGCAGTTTTAAATATGTTCAGAATGCAGTAAGATTTTTCTTAGCTGCTTTGCTGTTAAGTTCAGATCGAACAGTACAATAAGACTATAAAACAAGCAAGTACCATCGCCCTTTACATCTACTAAATCCCACTCTTTCCATGGCTCTGCACAATTTTCGTCTGATCCACGTTTTTGCTCATTAAGTGCATCGTTTGAAATCAATTGGTTGTTTTTGCTTGATTCTTCATCATTCAAATTATCGAACGCCCCAGACGTCTCACCATGATTTAAGGATAGCCTTTCTCCCTGATTATCCCACGAAAGATTTGCTCCTTCGCTGCTGGTCTTGCCTTCATTTTTCTCTTCCTCACTTTTATCTTCCGTACTTACTGTTTCCTCTTTTTCTTTGTTTCGATTACCTTTTTTACTTAAATCCCTGCTACTATCTTCTACCTCCCATACATCTATTCTGACTCCTGGTTTTTCCTCTACCTTTCTTTTTCTGATGTCGACAAAAACTTTTTTTTTGAGTCTATCTGTCTTTTCTTGTAACAAGCTGGGAAGGTCATTAGGTATTTTTAGATCCTTTTTTGCAAAATAGTTAGACTCTTTTTGCCTTTCTCGTCGTGGATTTTCTGATTTTTTTTCTTCCTCGGACGTTCAATCCTCCGAAGTACTACGACTTTCAAAGCTTCTCTCCCTACTGTCGTCTCTCTCTTTCCCATGCTCTGATCCGTTCAAGCATATTTCAATTTCCTCCAAATTATTGTGTTTAATTTTTGGTCTTTTTTCCCAATTCACTATTATATTTTCTTCAGTCTGTGTGTTTTTACAGGAGTGACAGAAAAATTCTGTCTAATTCTGTTTAGAGTGTCGAGCTGCCTTTGTCTTTTCTTCCTTTGCTTTTGCCTTGTTTTGTGGTCCATGACGACATAAGGTGTGCTCGTTTTTTTTACCCCTTTTATCCAGCCCTTCTTTTTCTTCATGTGCTCTAATTTATTCTTTAGTGGCCCCTGCGATAAGATTTTCTCTTCAGTTTGTTGTTTCTCCTCAACTTCTTCTTCCGAACACAATTCCACTGCAGTCTTTTTCTTTCTGGGTTTTTTATGTGATAAATCTGAGTCTGATTCCACTACTACCTTCTTTAACTTACCGTCGATCCGTATTTTTGATTTTGCCCTAATTTTGAACATACGCGCTGGTGGGCCATCACTTACTACACCCTCTTTCTTCTCTTGTTTATCTGCCATTTGATACAGTTCTATTCGCGGTAGTTCTGGGTTTTTTTCGCCCTCTTTTACGACTGGGTTTCTTGAAAGAGCATCTGGTGCGTTGTTTGAGATACCTGGGCGATAAATTATATCGAAATCGTAACCACGCAACTCTGCCTTTAATCTGTTGAACCGAATGTCGGGTTTTTTGGACGTGTTAAAATGTTTTAACGGCTCGTGATCCGTAACCACCGTGAACTTCCTGCCATACAGATAAGGTCTAAACTGTTCCTTTGCAAAAACTACTGCTAGCAACTCTTTATCATACGTTGGATATCTAAGTTCACTACCCTTGAGGCACCGTGGCGCATATTCACATGGTCTATACTTACCTATCTCTCCCTGACTAAGGATTGCCCCGATGGCATAATCCGACGCATCTGTTGTAACAATGAACGGTTTACTTAAGTCCGGTGCTGTAAATACAGGTTCCGAACATAGCGCATCCACTAGTTTTTTAAAGGCCTCTTCCTCTTTTTCGCCCCATTTAAACTCCGTATTCTTCTTTGTCATTGTAGTGAGTGGTCGCGCTATGTTTGCATAATCTTTTATAAATTTTCTGTAATATCCCGCGAATCTAAGAAACTGCTTAATTTTCCTCGTATTTGTCGGTCTTAAATATTCTTTTGCGGCTTCGATCTTCTTCGGGTCCGTCTTTATCTTACCATTTCCAACCACGTGACCAAGGACTTTTGCTTCTTTCTTCAAAAATTGACATTTTTTTGGCTCTATGGTCATGTTTGCTTTTGCCAGTCTTTCTATCAATTTTTTGAAGCGTTTTATATGTTCTTCGAGAGTTGCTGCAAACACCATGATGTCATCCATGTATACTTCAATTTTTCGCCCTTGTAGATTGGCTAGAGCTAACGTTATCACCCTCAGGAATGTATTTGGTGACTTTGAGCACCCCATTGGCATACGTTTATATTGATAGTGCCCGTCGGGTCCCGAGAATGCAGTTTTATGCGCGTCCTCTTCTTGAATTTTAATCTGGTGGAATCCACTCTTCAAATCAACTACTGTGATGTACTTAGCGGCCGCTAAGTGCTCCAATATGTCGCTTTAAAAGGGTAGTGGGTAACAGCTTCCAACAGTTATTTTGTTCAGCTGTTTGAAATCTGTGACCAGTCGCCATCTTTTCTCGCCGTTTTGTCCTGGCGGTTTAGGTACTATCTATAAATTTGAGTTATATGGGGACGTTGACTGTTCTATTATATCCAAATCTATCAATTTTTGAATTTCTCTCCTGATGTTTTCCTTCACCGCGGGCGGGTATCTATATCTTCTGACCACTACTGGCTTATTTGTTGTAGTCTCTATTTTGTGTTTAATTAAATGAGTTGTTTTTAACGGTTCCCCGTCCAACCCAAACACAAACGGATTCATCGATATTAATTTTCTTGCGTGCTGTAACTCTTCTTCGTTACAGCCCTCAGTGTCGATCAGTGCAATAATTTTTTCAATTCTTTCTTCGACACTTTTTATATCACAGTCTTTTTCCGCGTACGTGTCGATTTCTTTATCTCCATCTACGCTTTTATATCTCAATCTGTATTTTTTTTCTATTTCTTTTTCTTCCAATTAGACTTCCTCGAGCAAGCCAACAAATGCAGTCTCTTTTTCTCTGGCGCCGTCCCCCACGTTGCCAGTTATTTCCATTTTTTTCACTTCTTCGCACTCTATCAGATCCACTTCCGGTACTGTAATTCTCCTTTTTTTGTTTGAAAAATTCACGCATTCCGTATATATTTTACCTTTATTATTAGTGCCGTAAAAGTCTCCAAAATGCTCATGTTTTCCCAAATCTTTAAGTGGCACAAATCCAACTTGAATCTTTCCGAATTCTTTTTTGACTCTTGCATATATAACCTGCCTGGATCTCGCTGCTATCTCGAAAATTCTGCCGTCTTCAGTGGGATTTCCACACCACCTAGGCTAATTGTATTTGTTTTTGCGCTCACCTCACCATTGTATTTTTTAAACATATCCCATCCAAGAATTCCGTCTACTTCGATCGGAAAATCCTGCGGGACTAAATGGAAAGTGCACTTCATACCATGGATCATTGTGTCCACCGTGCCTTTTGTTTCACGTTCTCCATGAGTTACTCCAATTATTTTTACTTTTACATTCTCTTCCAATGGTAAATTTTATTTTATATAATCTTCTTTTAGTATCGAGATCTCAGCACCCATGTCAGCATAGAAATCTGATCTTTTATATCGGAAATCTTCACTCTCCAGCGTTACTGTTGGCGGTCTGTGTCCTACTGCTGCATAGTTAATTAGTACCGTCGTGACTTCTTTCTTGTCCTCTTTTCCCATCGATATATTTTTATCTTTTAGATTTTTTTTAAAATTAGGTTCGATTTGATGACGAGTATTAATTTTGTTTTCGTTTATCTCCTTTCCCCACACCTCCGACTGTATGGGTTTTTCTTCTTTCTCTCCAATTTTTACATCGTTTACTTTTGGTCCTTTAAAATACGTAGCCACTTTTTCCCGATGCTCGATGTTGGGGGAGTATTTCGAGCATCGTTCTAAAAATTCGGCTTCTGTTTACTAGAGATATCACCCCGTCTAGGTTCAGCCTCCCTTGCGTCTTGTGTCCCATTTGAGTGTCTAGGCTCATAACGCTCGTTACTTTTTCAATCATAATTATTTCGGCTATCATCCCTACCACTGTCTCTTTGGCCGTAATTTCTGCCATTCGGCTCATAATATCTGTTATTACTATTGTTATTGTTATTATTTTCGCGATAAGCATACCCTTTTTCAAAATCTCTCCCATATCTGCCGTAGTTGTATTTATTCTCTGCTTGAGCCATATTATTATGTCTGTAGTCTCCAGGTCTTCTTCCGCTATCATTATATGATTTTGCACTTCTTCTTTCTTCACCCCTATCCTGGTATGTTGTGAAGGACGGTGCTCTGGTCTCCTCACCGTGACCTTTCTTCACTAGCAGCCCCTTTTCTATGTCGTGCCCAAATGAACGACACTCTTCTGCTTTGTGCCCAATTCGGCCACGATAGTTACACTTGTTTACCTCGTCTTCCTTTTTGTTAAATTCTTTTTCCCATCTCTCATATTTATCGCTGTCTACTCGAGGTGATTTCATAGCCATCATATCCTCGACTTTTAATGCCAATGTAATGGCCTTTGTTAGAGTTATGGGCCTATGCATTGAAACTTTGTGGTTGTACGGGGGATTAAGGCCTAATATATATTGGGTCACTACTTCTTTTTGAATATTTTTCTTAAATTCCTGTCTTAACATTTCAGAAAATTCAAGGTTTGCTTCTTGACGCCCCATGGCCCTGTTTAACAACTTTTGCATAAGATCTGAGTATTCTTCTGCAGACTCCCTATCTCTTTGTAGTTCCAACCTAATTTTTGCCATAACTGTCTCTGTGATACTGATGGCCCCGTACCTTTCCGTAACCTCCTCGAGAAATTCTTCAATAGACTTAAACTGTGTGATTTAATCATTTAAATGTGCTGCCGCTCGACCTTTTTTCTGGATAGCGTTGCCAAAAAATATAGGACGTCTCTGTCGTCCACCTGCCGGCCTATTGCCCTTACTACCCTTGTGAACGCCGACAGATTTATTGGGTCCCCTGTAAATATTGGTATTGTTGGGATTATTGTGCTCAATTCTTTAATTTAGTAATTTATATTCCTCTCATACTTCTGGTGATGCGGCGATCTGTGTGTAGATCCACCTGTTGTTTGCTTCCACCTCTCCTGGTTATTTTTAAAATTTTCAAACTCCCGCATAGGTCTAGCTTTCTTTCTATCTCTGTTGTAAAATTCTCTTTTATTTTCTCCCCCCTCCCTTTCTGGCCATCTCCGGAGCAACTCTGTCTCCCTTCCCCAATTGCCAAGCTGATTCCTAGCGGGCCCCCTATCTGACTCATCCCCTTCCTCTCCACTATCATCGCTACGCAGGGGCTCTATATATGATTCTGAGGCTTCGTTTCCTTCAATTATTTGCTTAGGGCCCTCTTTTTTCTTATCTCTTAGCACAACCGTTTTCATGCCCTTAAAAATTTTTCCAATTAAGTCTTTTGTTTTTTTGTTCGACTTTTCTAACTCTTTGACCACTTCGGGATCGTGGAAAAATTGTAACCATAAACTGTCGTCTGTTACGACCTCCGCGTCTGCTAAACGGTCCACGGCCCCACCTACAACGTTATCAATTTTTCCCGACTGCATTTTGTTTTATTTGCTTGATTATTTTTTTTGCACTTTTTTTTTTTTGTTTGTTTGGTTGTATTTGTTTGTTATGGGCCAATTTAATAAGACTTATCGCCCAGCAGTAATATTATTTACCGTTTATATAAATTTTATCTACCTGGACACTATTGTAAGCAGTATGATCCAAAGCATTTCCGTGTCCGTAAACAAAGTGTCCAAAGAAAAATATTGCTACCAGAGGGTGCGTGGTGTGGTGTAGTTTCATGTTTTGGCTCTCCCTAGTCTTATTTCCTGACGGTGCCGGCCTCCTGGATGGCTGCTGTGCGCCCACGCTGGTACTTGACACCTGCTCGTTTCTCACGTGTCCCGCCGCGTGAGTCTTCTTAACACTGTATTTTTTTTCTTTTCTTGTTATTATTCACTGTTTCTTCTTTAAATTATTTTTTTATTTTTTTTTTATTTCACTTTTCTTTTCACGATAATTCTTTTGATTTCCACTTACACTACACTGTGGGTGCTTCCCGACGACGAAAGAAAACCAAAAAAAAAAATTTTCTATCACTTTGTCGTACACAACTCGCCACACGTCGAGCGCCAAAAATTGGGGATCGGGTTATCTACAACCTCCTGTTACGTGGGAATTGTGGAGTTTCGGAGTGTAAGGGGATTGAATACACGTGGAAGAAAGTATATGTTCGTTTATTAGAGTCTCAAAGCGAGAGCAGTCGCGTGCGTGGCGTTAGGTTCGGAGGCTGATCGGAGAGAGAGAG
>NW_019379665.1:750250-810989 GCF_000648655.2 Copidosoma floridanum
CTCTGCTCTCTCTGATGGCTCTCGCGGTACTGCTGCGTTATGGCAGTGCACTTGAACAGATGCGCGCGCCCCTCCCGTGAATACGAAAAATCTCCAACACTCCTAAAAACCGGTAAATTATTGGAGGTTTCCAAAAACTCGGGAATTGACGCGGCCGCTCGGTGCTCACGCCTCTCCGACGTGTGTCGAGCCCTCGCCCCTCTCTCCTTCTCTACCTTACACACATGCTCACCCAATCATACCACACACTCTTTCAATCCCTTTTCTGGTCTTCGGTCCTTCTCTCTCCTCTGGCTCGTAGTCCGCGGCACCGAGAACACACATTAAGAATGTGTTGTAAAACGATACATATGTAAAATATATACAGTATCATAGGACTCGGTAGCCGCCAATGACTCGCCCAGAATATAGGTATATAGTGACGTGGTAGCTTCAGCTACCACGTCACATCACTTAGTGAAGGTTTAAACGACAACGTTTCTGAAGACCAACCTAAAACTACGATAAGTCATATTGGTAAGGTTATTTATCAAGAAATACAAAAGTTGAGAAAGAAATTCAAACAAATTCTCAAGAATATTTAGAAAAATTTATTAACGATGATAATCCCGAGCAAGCTGATACGGGCCGTTGTCGAGTTGGGTCAAATTGGGTTTTGGACTGTTAAGCATACTATGAAACCCGGAGTGGAATACCTCACAACCGTAAATTGTTTGACAGATAAAACTTATAAATTGTGCCCAAAGTTTCAGAGGCATACGATATCTATTTCGAAGTTTTACCTTTCTCACTAATACAAAATTTCATCATTGAATTCAAATAATAATTCAGGGCAACGTTGACGACTAACGGCAAATTCAAGTAATTAAGGCTATCCAAGGTATTGTATCTTATAAGTAGCATTCACATTTTAAAGTTTTACTGTGAACCATATAAGAAAATAGAGTTTGTTCGATAGGATACTCTTTACTTAGTGTTAAAAGAAAAATAAAAAAGTAACTGGGCAATATCTAGGCAAAGATCACTAGTCGTGAGTGTCGAGACCCAACTCGGTACCTAAACACTTAAAGGTAAAAATATTTTAAGAGGGAAATAATTCGTTACTTAAAAAACACCATGGTAAGATCATACAAAAAAAACGCAGATAAATTGAAACCAGTTCCCTGATAATAGTATCCTTGTAAAAATTGTATTTTACATGTCTTCCAGAGAAAAAAAACACAACGATGCGGATTACATTGGCCATCTGAATGACAATAGTGCAAATGAACCCTAGAATGTACTGTAAACGAATCGGCATTACGAAAATTAAAATAGCTGATTGAAAGATTGTGATATGGCTGGATATAAATCAATTTACATTGGAACAGACACCTGAAAAAAGAGTAAATAAAATCTTTTGATATCATATTGTACAGTTTAGTTATTCTAGTTGTAATAACTATTTGGAAATGGACCTCTTGAATTTAAAGATAATGCGATTAAAAAATCTCAAAGCAACACTATTAAACATAATAAATGATGTGAGAATCCATACGAAAGATAACATTATTCCATCTATTAGAAAATGAACAAAATGACTAATACTCTGTAAAATTGGATGCATTGCTAAAGGACTTTTCAGCAAAGTCACAGAAGATGATATTAACGTTATGAAAACTAATCGACAATTTGCATACCAATTTGCAAAAAAAATGTATTGAATTGTATGAACAAAATAGCCATATTTTTGGAGCTGCGTTCCAAAAACAATATAACACTTCTAAATGCCATGAGCAAATTCTAAGTTGCTAATATATTGACTTTAGGACAAAACTTTATTCTCGACAGATATCTGATACATTTATCAACTTACTTCAGAGGAACTGAGGCTACTTTTGATCATATTATTCGTTCCCATGAAGATCTAATTGACATCTTGCATGGTTTACAAGAAGGTCCAGCACATCCAAAGCTGCCTACATAAAACCATCGTATTCTTACTTAGCAGTAGCAGCAGACTATAATTTGTATTTACGATTAAACGAAGTTACATTTAACTAATGTGATAAAACACTATATGATTATATATGCTCTGCTATGGAATCATCAACAAAACTGTACTGTATAAACAAATATAAATTCTTATGCTACTACGACCTGGAACAGAATTATTTGAATACTGCAAAATTAAATTTTTACAAAAAACAGAAAGTCAATAGATTTACTTACTAGCTAATAGTTTATGATTACTTTTGATACCTTATGAAAAACAATTAAGCATTATCTGCTTTGATAAAATGGATTGACAAAAAAGACTAAAAAGCGTAGGTCTTTTACAAATGAATGATAGAATTACAAAAAACACACACAAACTAACTTTAAAGAGTGAACATAAGATCATCTTTCAGATACAATATAATTATCGGATAGAAGTGAACCTCATTTTTACTATAAAACATAAAACCTTAAAAGACACTTATGCCTTTCATAAAACTGTAGAATCGGTTTGAGAACTTAATTTTAATGATCAAGCATAGACAGCTAAAGAACTAAATGTACAAAACATAATAATCCAAATGGCTGAAATGCGAGCCCACAAATTGGAGAAAAAATAAAATTCTTTCTTTATTCCATACGTTATGTTATTAAAAGTATTATGATTATAATTATTATGGCAATACTCATCAGCAAATCAGAAAGTTGTTTCAAGAAGGCTATGAAACGTAGTGTCTCGGACAAAATTATAAAGCGCACCCTCAATGCACTGAACGCAGAACATCGAGTAACCATAAAACAAGAACCAAAAGAACACGAATCAAATGATCTTAATGCCAAAATTGGAGAGAAACAAAAAATACCTAAAGCATACAAAACTAGATTTATAATGAAGACACGAAATTTGATACTCCCACGCCATACACCCCAAAAGTTGGAAATTGACTCATAAATCAAGCTATTTGATACTATCTTCTTTCCAGGCTTCACGATATACCACGACTATAAACCACTTAGGAAAATATTATTGAGACTAAATCTTACGCATTCCAGAATTTTAACAATGGGAGGTCTTACAGATAAAAAAAACTAGTATTAAAAACAGAAATGTTATTAATGACTTTTGATAAAACAACTATACAAATTACTGTCTGTTACGGTAAAGTTGATTTTCTGAAAAGTTAAGAATGTAATAAAAAAATATAAACACTACGTGATAGCCATGTTGAAGAACATAAAGGAGGGAATAAATCAAACTTACCGGAAGATGAGAAAACTATTTTATTGGCTTTAAATGAGTAATAAAATTCTTAATAATGTTTGTAAATGCAGCAAATATCAAGAGAAAAAAATTGAAAGAATAAAAACAAGGGATAAGGTTTCTTTTAATACTGTTGGTAAATCGAGAATAATACCAAATAGTAAATGCTATTTGTTAACCATACAGTGCAATTCACAGTCAAAAAGTTGAAAATGGACTCATAAATGAACAGCTATATGATACTATTTTCTTTCCAGGTTTCACGATATACTACGACTATAAAATAACAATAAAAACTAAAGTCAACATAGATCATCCCTTACATACAGTTGTTGAACAGTAAGAGAATAAAGGAATCATCAACGAAATGCACATGCTTCCGAATTTACATAGTTATACACATCGAACTAAAACCAGCATTTACAATACTGATTTATTTAATAAAAAACCTCATGAAACACTGAATAAAGGAGAAGAGGTTCAGAAACTTTCACTTTTTAGATGAAATTCACTATTTGTCAAGCAGAAAAGATTTCTTCACAAAGATTATTTAAAAGCGACAATGATATACCAAATATCGACCCAAAAAGACGTATGTCTTCTATCATTGGATGTAGAAAAAACGAAAAGGAAAAGAGATTTCTTTAAAAATTTCTCTCAATTTAGGAAAGTAAAATACTATTCTGCCATAACAGACTGGCAAGGAAGATTATCTCAAGGATATATAAAATATACGGACCCAGAAAGCGCTGTTCGAGCGTTGCAGAATAATGAACCTCAGTATCGCACAAGATACGCCAAACCAATAAAAAGAAGTGCAAAACAAAAAATGAACAAGAAGTTAACTAACCACTTATGTCAACAACAAGTTGAGTTAATGACATATCAAAGATATGTTATAACATGCAGAAGATAACGATGTGTGCAAACTTTAAAAACAAAGCCAACCTTAGCCAAAATCATCGATTTACAAGAAATAATCCACAGTAGTAGAAAATGAGCGCAATAATTAAACCCTACCATTAAACTAGCAACAACGTACGTTAAGAAAATACATCGTTTAGTTCTAAGATTGTAATCTCAAGCCTTATGAAACCAATAAGTACAATTATATTTAGTTAATTATTTTATCACCATCACGTATTGATACTATATTATTAAATACAGACATCACATAATTTTTTTTACCTTGATTGCAATTTTTGTCCAGTTTTATCTTTAAGATTCATTGAAGGCAACGTATGGTGTTAGGTTTTGCGTAGGGAAGAAAAAAAAATAAATTTAATGCTTTAAGTTCAAAACGCATGTTGTATTTTATTACAGCTGCATATAACTGGATTGTAAAATTTTTTTTTAATATTAGGCTTAAGCATGTATTATTTTTCCTTATTCCATAGTTTTGTGAGTCTGAAAATATTTTAAAATAGCATGATAAGTGTTCAGAATCTTGAGAGCAGCAGTGCTCATTCAAATCATGCGCACTTTTCTACAGTAGATGTGATGACAACACTGCACGGCTCATGAATTACAAGCGTGACTAATTTTAAAAGTTTTTTAGTTCAGCGCTCTTTTCTAACACGTTGGCATATGTGATTAGTCTGCTTTTGCTGTTTGCGCGTTTTTCCATCATCTACTGTTTTATGTATATACATCGGACAACCCAAGTCAATAAAGCCACCTAAATTACAAGAAATGATCGAGACCTAGAAAATTATTTTTGGGCATAAATTTTTGGTCTATTTATACGCTTCAAAAATTGACCTGGCGTTTTTAAAAATTCAAAATGATGGATCCATTATGGCCGCCAACTTTTCACAAGTAAACGAATTTTTATTAAAAAAAAATACCACGATATTCTGCGTGAAATTCTTAAAAAGAAATGTCTCTTACTAGTTTTTAATAAAATTGGTATTTTTGAGGAAAAAATTCATGAATTATTGAAAAAATTTTTCCTTTATGAAATCTTTAATATTGGTCTTATGAAGGAAGAAATTGACAATTAGCAAATCAGGCAAGTTTGTGAAACACTCAGGTGTTAGAACGTCACTAGTGACAAATACATTATCAGATGTTTAAAATTAAAAATGGCGGATTCAATGTAGCTGCAAAAGTTTTAAAGTTAACGAATGTGTAAAAAAAAATACTACGATATTCTGCGTAAAGTTTCAAGAAAGAAATGTCTCCTACTAATTTTTTAATGAAATTGCTGTTTTTGAGAAATAAGTTCATGAATTATTAAAAAAATTTTGCTTGGTGAAATCTTGGATATTGGTCTAATGAAGGAAGAAATTGACAATCAGCAAATCAGGCAAGTTTGTAAAATACTTAGGTGTTAGAACGTTGCTAGTGATAAATACAACGTCAGATGTCAAAAATTTAAAATATTTAAGATAAGTTAAAAAATCTTTTGTTTAAAATCATTACGTTAAATAACCTTAATTTATTAAAACTATAGGTCTGTGAGATTTTGAAAGCTATATCAATCTGTGTAAACTGTCATAAACGTTTATTTTGCTGGTATGAACTTCAATGATTGTACTAATATAAGTGACATTATAGATTTTGTTTTNTGCAGCAAATATCAAGAGAAAAAAATTGAAAGAATAAAAACAAGGGATAAGGTTTCTTTTAATACTGTTGGTAAATCGAGAATAATACCAAATAGTAAATGCTATTTGTTAACCATACAGTGCAATTCACAGTCAAAAAGTTGAAAATGGACTCATAAATGAACAGCTATATGATACTATTTTCTTTCCAGGTTTCACGATATACTACGACTATAAAATAACAATAAAAACTAAAGTCAACATAGATCATCCCTTACATACAGTTGTTGAACAGTAAGAGAATAAAGGAATCATCAACGAAATGCACATGCTTCCGAATTTACATAGTTATACACATCGAACTAAAACCAGCATTTACAATACTGATTTATTTAATAAAAAACCTCATGAAACACTGAATAAAGGAGAAGAGGTTCAGAAACTTTCACTTTTTAGATGAAATTCACTATTTGTCAAGCAGAAAAGATTTCTTCACAAAGATTATTTAAAAGCGACAATGATATACCAAATATCGACCCAAAAAGACGTATGTCTTCTATCATTGGATGTAGAAAAAACGAAAAGGAAAAGAGATTTCTTTAAAAATTTCTCTCAATTTAGGAAAGTAAAATACTATTCTGCCATAACAGACTGGCAAGGAAGATTATCTCAAGGATATATAAAATATACGGACCCAGAAAGCGCTGTTCGAGCGTTGCAGAATAATGAACCTCAGTATCGCACAAGATACGCCAAACCAATAAAAAGAAGTGCAAAACAAAAAATGAACAAGAAGTTAACTAACCACTTATGTCAACAACAAGTTGAGTTAATGACATATCAAAGATATGTTATAACATGCAGAAGATAACGATGTGTGCAAACTTTAAAAACAAAGCCAACCTTAGCCAAAATCATCGATTTACAAGAAATAATCCACAGTAGTAGAAAATGAGCGCAATAATTAAACCCTACCATTAAACTAGCAACAACGTACGTTAAGAAAATACATCGTTTAGTTCTAAGATTGTAATCTCAAGCCTTATGAAACCAATAAGTACAATTATATTTAGTTAATTATTTTATCACCATCACGTATTGATACTATATTATTAAATACAGACATCACATAATTTTTTTTACCTTGATTGCAATTTTTGTCCAGTTTTATCTTTAAGATTCATTGAAGGCAACGTATGGTGTTAGGTTTTGCGTAGGGAAGAAAAAAAAATAAATTTAATGCTTTAAGTTCAAAACGCATGTTGTATTTTATTACAGCTGCATATAACTGGATTGTAAAATTTTTTTTTAATATTAGGCTTAAGCATGTATTATTTTTCCTTATTCCATAGTTTTGTGAGTCTGAAAATATTTTAAAATAGCATGATAAGTGTTCAGAATCTTGAGAGCAGCAGTGCTCATTCAAATCATGCGCACTTTTCTACAGTAGATGTGATGACAACACTGCACGGCTCATGAATTACAAGCGTGACTAATTTTAAAAGTTTTTTAGTTCAGCGCTCTTTTCTAACACGTTGGCATATGTGATTAGTCTGCTTTTGCTGTTTGCGCGTTTTTCCATCATCTACTGTTTTATGTATATACATCGGACAACCCAAGTCAATAAAGCCACCTAAATTACAAGAAATGATCGAGACCTAGAAAATTATTTTTGGGCATAAATTTTTGGTCTATTTATACGCTTCAAAAATTGACCTGGCATTTTAAAAAATTCAAAATGATAGATCTATTATGGCCGCCAACTTTTCACAAGTTAACGAATTTTTAGTAAAAAAAAATACCACGATATATTGCGTGAAATTCTTAAAAAGGAATGTCTCTTACTAATTTTTAATAAAATTGTTGTTTTTAAGGAAAAAATTCATAAATTATTGAAAAAATTTTTGCTTTATGAAATCTTTCATATAAGTGTCATATAGTGTAACATCGGTGTATCCACATTAATTTTTTTTTTCCTTGCTTCAAAACTTTCCGTGCCGATTTAGAACACTACATACAGGGGCCAATGTGCATCTGAAAAGAGGTAAATCACCTACAAGATTGCTCGTAGCTAAGGTACTACGCCCATGCATGACTCACATACATGCACGCTGGCCCATGCAGACCGGAAAAGGAATCAAATGAAATAATTTTCAAAGCGTAAAATAACAAAATAATCTTAAAGAACTAACAGATGCAAAAGGTCAACCAGGAACAGCTGTGCTAAGGTTTAATATTAGATATTAGTATATATGGATTAAATTTAAAAGACGCGATGTTTTAAACTAGGATAACTTAGAGTTAAGACCCATAGAAGAACTAAGCGAGAATATTAGAAAATGCTAGAATTATTACATATGGCTAATACAACCTGTACGCGCTACACCATTAGCCAGCAACAATATTACGTAAATCTACGAAAGCAATCTTATTGACTTTCAAAGAATTATCCGATTTTTACCATTCGGGCTCACAGGCTCATGATTTACTGTACAACCTTTTTTTATTGCGTTAACAATTTCATAAGCATACTGCAATAGCCTAAATTGTAATATTGTTGAAAAATTGTCACGGTTTCAAATGTAAAGGAGAACAGGAAAGTCATGGCACTTTTCCCTTTTTCTGACACGGAGATTTTGAGAGAGAGTCCGCACTCTTGTCTCCAACACGAGTAACGGAATTTCCGATTCCCCAGGGTAGCCTAAGCCAACTTCCTCGTCTACGACAAGCAGAGAAAACCATAGTTGACCAAATGCTACTAACATTCTGAAATACATTTACAACTAACAATGAATGGAAACTATCGGTAAATCTAAGTAAGTTAACAATATAATAGTTTGCAACGAGCACCCCACTACTGTTTCTATAGATATACGTGTTTTAACCACAGAAACCGCTGTTGTTAATTTATCATTTATGATTATTCATTAGTCCGATCAATGCTCACGTGTACAGGTGTAACTAGCTAAAAATTTAGCAATTATTATAGTTATTAATATCTAAAGTTAACTACTACTAAGACTACTATAAATGTCATGAGGTACTGAACATCTATTCAATTAAACCTAAATATTAAGCGATTTTCACCGCTCTTTTTACGTTGGGCTCGATTGAATGGGTGAACAATGTTTATTATTTGGTAATAATGATAATACCACATCTTAACATTAATATTAGGTTATGATAAAATCTTGTAACTATTTAATGTAAAAGAGAAAGGAAGGGTATGAGTACATGAATCACCTTCCCTTCTCTTGACGCACAGAGGAGAACAAGCCGGATGTGGGATGTGCTAATTTCCAAGTGGCTAAACTAGAGCAGTTCTGGCCAATTAGATTTTCGGCTATTGTCTTTTCTTCAAAATTTTCCCTCAGCAAGTTTTCCTGCGTTTTTCGAGCCAGCGCGTGACCGAGGTCCGCTTCTCGTAATAAAAAATCCCGGAGGCCCAGAGGTTAGTTCATTCAATTCGGCACACGATATTCGACGATACCCTTCCAAGTAGACTAAGTAGTGAGAGTCCGCCTCTGCTACAACCTAGTCTACTACGAAGCGAGGACACAGTCGAATTTCGTTTGTCACCCTCGAACGATCAACTGGTAACCAGAGTCCGCCTCTATTGCCACTTGATCTTCTTCAAGCGCGGTTTCCGTTGTACGCTGGTTCACCACCTGTACCGAGTTTTCTTGTTTAAATAAAAGTAAGTGGCAAGTTATCAAATTTCTAAAGTTTCTTTCTTCCTATCAAGTGTTTTTTGCGCGAATGCCATTACTCGCCATAGTATTGGTACCCGTGGATACCAGGAAATATCAAGTGTTCTTTTTTGCGCAAACGCCATTACTCTACATAGTATTGGTACTCGTGGATCACCGGGAAATATCGAGTTGTTTTTTTTTCGCGAACGCCATTACTTGCCATAGTATTGATACCCGTCGGTCGCCAGGAATATTAATTTAGCCACGCGTATACCATTGCTCTCCACGGTAGTAATACCATCCGAATAACAAGGACCTATCGAATTAAAGCAAATACTAACAACAATATTAATGCATCAAAGTCAGATCGCGGGTTAACCACCTCTTCCCCACGTAAAGCCGAGAAACGATACACTTACTCGTGACGGTGCTGACAGTTTTTAGATCGCGAACGGGATACCCTTCGATACGCCGCTTCTGGTAAAATCGACTAACCTTCAGCGAGCCGCGAGCAAGTGCATCGGAACATTGCACAACAGTCGGTCTTAGTCACGTGAAAACAGTCGTAGCCCCTTTGCGAGTACTGCGTCGTTAAGTTGAACTATCCCTTTAGCCCCGCGTCCCACCTACGCGCTCAGTGCAAGTCCCAAGTTATTAAGCAAAAGCTTAGACTCAAATAATACGTTGTGCCGACGTAACAATAGGAAAAAATTGACAATCAACACATCAGGCAAGTTTGTGAAACACTCAGGTGTTTTCAAATTTTAAAAAATACCGTAGCATTTTTAACCTCTTTTACAATAAAGCTTATCTCATTCATCGCAATGACACCCTCGTAACTCCATAGCTAGAAATCTAATTGAATCCCAATCAACTTGAAGTTCTTTTGGTATTTCAGTAAAAAAACTAATGTTATGACAGTAGTATAATCAATGAATGAGGATTTACACATCGACTTCAAAGTAAATTGTATGATTTGAATGTTATTCCTATGGCTCTGAAAAAACTAACTAGCCAAATACGTAATACCATACTATCTGTATACCGTTATTGCAAAAGAATATTATACTAGTAATAGTACGTACAAGCTCCTATAAAATATTGTCCAATGTTAGCCGAGTAAGACAATAATGAATTATTTCAAGTATTGATTTTAATACGCGTATTTTTAATACGTAAAGAATATTATTAGTGGCAAGTAATGCAAAACATTCATTATGTTCAAAGAACAATTTTATTGTGTTATTATGTCTTCGTTAAAAGAAAAGAGTCAAATAACTCATAATTTTGATAACCTCTAATACTGCATAATGCTCATTACTTCAGAGGCTGTAAAATAACTTAAAATTTTCAACTTTTTATCAAGAATCACTGTGAATTTATAAGATTTGGATATATCTGTTAGTGAGGGAGCTGCAGACAACCTTTTAGCCTGATGTCTTTGAGTCTTTTTATGCTTCTTCGTACTATAGTAATAAAAATTCACAATTGTTAAATTTTTTTCTCTGCCCACTCGAATAGCGATGTTGGTGTAAGCATTGCTTTTGTCCAATGAAATTGAAGGCTAACGTGATATGCTTCTCGTTTAAAGATATTTCCAACGCCATCACAACCGCTTTTACCGTGTGCAGTAGCATGGAAATGCCATTCAGCTTTTATACAAAAATATTTTTCATGGTTTACAAGATTATTCATCTGATACTTGTTTTTGTAATGCTGCTTTGCTCCATCAGTAACATATATAATTTTATTGAGCTGTGGGAGAAACTTCTTCATTTCAGGAATTATCTGTTGCTGCATTACATGTACTGCATCATGTTTAAGACTTTCTGGTAGTAGAATAGGACTTTTATGAGTGATAGTATTTTTTTCTTTATAATGAAGTTTCTTTATAATATAGTTTTTTGCCAAGTAGAAAGAATAATATCTAATATCCTGTTTTTTTCGAAAATATCTGCAATAAACGTGGAAAACTTCTCAATATCTGGACAATTTTTACAAGAGCCTAAGTAACAAAATGCCGCAGGATTATGACACAAAACAATTTTGAAAGAGTCTGTAAATAAAGATTTTTTTTATTTTTATATTATAGTGCTCTACGTCCGGCTCCTTTAATAAGGGCACTACTATGGGCACTTAGCACTTGGGAGAAGGAAGGGATGAGGGATGGGAGGCCTCTCATTACTGGGAGGGGGGTAGGGGGAAATTAGGCAATTTGTGCTGCGAGAACATCGCCTAAACTCTCCTCGAGGAGCATTGCGTGGTGAAAAAGCACATGTTAAAAATCACAGAGGTACTTGCTCGTAAAGTCGCACTGGCCGGGAATTGAACCACAGTCTCCCGTGTGCCAATACACGACCTAGCCGGCTGAGCCACCACGCGCTCTGTAAATAAAGATATAGAACTAGTGCAGTCCCGAGTCAATCGAGGTAATTCAGCTGCATCTATCATTGACTTAAAATTTTGGTGCAGTACACAAACGCATACACTATGAGTACCACTAGCGTCAAGTACCACACACCATTTCAGCCGAAGTTCTGCCAATTTACGAAGACCAACTGCAATTGTAGGATTTTTATCTCGAAACTGAGTATGATGTACCTTAATATCAGACAACAACAATCTCTTCTGCATTTTCATTTTAGTATTATCGATTGTAACTGAGGCAACATCGTTTTTACTGGGCATAACTCGGCTATTAATATCACTCTCATAAAAATCTGTAATTTTTTTCACTGTGTAATCGAGTAATCTTTTTCCAACTTTCATCTGAGGAGAGGCTACAACAACAATAAATTTTCGCAGCTCTCTGGCTTTTAAAACACTTCTTCAAGACGTACCAGATTCATCGGCTGTCTGACGAACACTCCAGCTAATTAAAGCTATAGTTAAAACGTTACACGTAGAGGATCGTTTATTGGTATACTTGAAAACTTTGTAACAATAGTTCTAGTGCGGTTTCTCTCGATGGTTGTTTTTTTTTGGTTGGTGAGAGTCTCTTATCATCTAAATTTTTGGATGTTAAAGAAAGGAAGTCGTCTAAGTAGTATCTATGCTAAATACTTCTTCAGATTTATTTCATAATTGTTGATTCTTATAATGTAATTTTTTACAACTTTGACAGATTTTAGCATGCAGAGGTATATTTGGAAATAATTTATGCATACTTTTAAAAATGTTTTTTAAATCTCTGCCTACATATCCTTCAATATTACAAGGATTTATACATCTGTCAGTATGGACTGCATCTTGAGTTTTGGACATGATTCTGACTATTTACTGCTTCATATATCAATAAGAGTGTGGAGAAGAAAAATAATGTTTGAACTCATAAAACTCACTTTTGATTTGCATCTAAATAATTTAATTTGATTTCAAATTCACAGAGCTGCAATAAAAATTTTTTAAGGTTTTTATATAAGTAAAAAAATTTACTGCTACTGTAATTATGAACATTTCAGTATTAGTTGTCTGTAATCACAAAGATTAAAAGGCGTGTATGCAACGAAAATACCTAAAGATTATTTATTTTTTTAAAAGTTATTAAGTGTTTCAATCAGTGTCATTTTTAGTCTGCGTTGATTCTAACTAATTTCTGTTTAATAATACGCTACACTTATTAAATAAACTTACTGCAGCATTCAGACTTTTACACGTATTTACACATAATACTTGTGAGCATTTGATTATCAACGTTCGTTTGTATAGCTAGCTTATTTGACACTAGCGTGTTGTCAGTTTAAGTACATGGATGGTACATAAACAACTTTTTTTATAAAGTACATAATATAATAAAGTTTTAGTTAGTATTATTTGATACCAATAACCTTTTGATTTGGTCCTATTTATTTTTAAATAATTGAATAATACTTATAAGATACGTGTTAAGTAAATACTTTAGACTGTAATGAGCAAAAAGTAGTACTTTTATTAAATTAATGTACAGTACTTTGACTTTAAAATAATAGTACATTAAACAAAATCTATAATGTCACTTATATTAGTACAATCATTGAAGTTCATACCAGCAAAATAAACGTTTATGACAGTTTACACAGATTGATATAGCTTTCAAAATCTCACAGACCTATAGTTTTAATAAATTAAGGTTATTTAACGTAATGATTTTAAACAAAAGATTTTTTAACTTATCTTAAATATTTTAAATTTTTGACATCTGACGTTGTATTTATCACTAGCAACGTTCTAACACCTAAGTATTTTACAAACTTGCCTGATTTGCTGATTGTCAATTTCTTCCTTCATTAGACCAATATCCAAGATTTCACCAAGCAAAATTTTTTTAATAATTCATGAACTTATTTCTCAAAAACAGCAATTTCATTAAAAAATTAGTAGGAGACATTTCTTTCTTGAAACTTTACGCAGAATATCGTAGTATTTTTTTTTACACATTCGTTAACTTTAAAACTTTTGCAGCTACATTGAATCCGCCATTTTTAATTTTAAACATCTGATAATGTATTTGTCACTAGTGACGTTCTAACACCTGAGTGTTTCACAAACTTGCCTGATTTGCTAATTGTCAATTTCTTCCTTCATAAGACCAATATTAAAGATTTCATAAAGGAAAAATTTTTTCAATAATTCATGAATTTTTTCCTCAAAAATACCAATTTTATTAAAAACTAGTAAGAGACATTTCTTTTTAAGAATTTCACGCAGAATATCGTGGTATTTTTTTTTAATAAAAATTCGTTTACTTGTGAAAAGTTGGCGGCCATAATGGATCCATCATTTTGAATTTTTAAAAACGCCAGGTCAATTTTTGAAGCGTATAAATAGACCAAAAATTTATGCCCAAAAATAATTTTCTAGGTCTCGATCATTTCTTGTAATTTAGGTGGCTTGATTGAATTGGGTTGTCCGATGTATATACATAAAACAGTAGATAATAGAAAAACGCGCAAACAGCAAAAGCAGACTAATCACATTTGCCAACGTGTTAGAAAAGAGCGCTGAACTAAAAAACTTTTAAAATTAGTCACGCTTGTAATTCATGAGCCGTGCAGTGTTGCCATCACATCTACTGTAGAAAAATGCGCATGATTTGAATAAGCACTGCTGCTCTCAAGATTCTGAACACTTATCATGCTATTTTAAAATATTTGCAGACTCACAAAACTACGGAATACGTAAAAATAATACATGCTAAAGCTTAATATTAAGAAAAAAAAAACTTTACAATCCAGTAACATGCAGCTGTAATAAAATTCAACATGCGTTTTGATCTCAAAGCATCAAAATTGTTTTTTTTTCTTGACCATTTAGGTGGCCCGGTTGACGTGAAATGTCCAATATGTATATATACTTATAATTTACAGTTGGCAACTAGCTTTTAACAAGTGAAGCTCAAGTCCGTTTTTTTGACTAGTCATCAAACAGTTAAAATTTAAATTTACCTTAGTCAATATTTTAATCTAGCTAATTATCATATATATATACATATTACATTAGTATTAATAACATACTGTTAAAGTTGATAAGTTCAGAGACTAAGTTTGATACAAAACTGTTTATTCAAAGCACGTGTTGTGAGGTTAACATAACCTAGCCATTACAGAAAGACTCATAACACAGTGGATAAGACTTAATGTACACGGTCATATTTCACTGTGCCTTTGTAAAAACAGTGTTGTAACGAAGGGTTGTATTATTCAAGAAGCGTAAATTTAGTGAAACTCTGGCTTGGTGCTACTCTCTCACAAAGATACACTTTTTACACTTACGCACACAAACAATCAAGTGCACACTAACAGTTCCACTATTATGTTTGCTCTAGTGTGTATATATATATACTTAGTGTTTATAAACTCATTAGTGATACGTAGTGAGAATCAATTTCTTAGTAATATCTTATTATATTGTATGTACTTAGTGTTACTACTTACTTTAATTTCATTAAATAGTATTGTTTTACGCAAGTTAAAAAACTATTTATAATTTCTATTATTTTGTTAAAAAACTCAATGTTATTGTTGTTTAGAAAATCAAGACTTTCTTTGTTATTGTATATATAAAACTCACTTTTGATTTGCATCTAAATAATTTAATTTGATTTCAAATTCACAGAGCTGCAATAAAAATTTTTTAAGGTTTTTATAGTTACGGTAAAGTTGATTTTCTGAAAAGTTAAGAATGTAATAAAAAAATATAAACACTACGTGATAGCCATGTTGAAGAACATAAAGGAGGGAATAAATCAAACTTACCGGAAGATGAGAAAACTATTTTATTGGCTTTAAATGAGTAATAAAATTCTTAATAATGTTTGTAAATGCAGCAAATATCAAGAGAAAAAAATTGAANTATATACATAACTTGAAGGTTATAATGATTATATTTATTTTCTTACTTATTTTGCGTGCTCATGCCTACCTTATCTGGTACCTCAAAAGTGTGTTTACATCAGCACTCATTAATCAAACAATAAGTAATGATTGTATCCATCCATGTATTTTCTGCCCATTATACAACCGTTTCATAAACATAATTTTATTTTCATATTTACATTCCACACATAACCTACGAATCATAACGATTATCAACAGCACGAAATACACTACAAAAGTACTTATACATACACATGTTTCAATTAACAATGGTCGCAACATCCATTATATTTACGCTTACAGATTACATAAAATGGCGAAGATAGTAGACACCATTGCTCGTGTCCGTTCCCTAAACCTTATGATAAAAGGCCCTATGAACAAACTAGAACTAAAACAGTTGCTACAACGATACGGCACGGTTCAAGCCTTATAAGAGCAGCCCTGTGTTGCTCAATACACTAGCTACGAGGCTATATACTAAGCACCATCAGAGGCCGCTGATGCAGCTACATCATTGATGATGGGTCCCCAATTGATACCGATTAATACCATAAGAGAAGAGATGCCAGTATTAGTACATCCAAAAGCGTTTGCGAGTACAACACCCTGAAATGGGCATAATAAACGTCAGTTAAGCGACAGCCACCTATATATGGACCATAACAGTTCAAATTAGATAACAACACCGCGATCAAAGCATGTTACGAAGTTAAGAAATACCTACTCATCACTTCGTACGAGTAGGACGTACAAATACGAAAAGTCATGTCCTAATAAAGAATCCTTAAATTAAGTCCGAATATCCGTATGGTACATAAGATATTTATTTTTCCCACAAACCTCAAGATAAGGAAAACATTGTACGCTTCATATCAAATATGGTAGGGAAGATGAAGCTGAGGCAATGCGAAAGATAGTTGTGCATTGCATTACAACCCAACAAAAAGAGCCTAACGCCATCGGTAACACAACTACAACCACAATTACAACCACAACTACAACGAAAATTCTAGTAGTTTTAGACACTTTCAGCAGTACGACCGGAAAATTACCACCAAGGCTGTGGATGAAAGTACCGATCATATATACGGCCCACGAGTGGACCACGTATCTGATGACTTTTGGACCACTGAATAATATTGGTTATATAAAACTCTTAGCCATGAGAAATAATAGAAAGGATTTATAAATGGAATTTGCCACACATTGCTCCAAAGCACCAAACATCAGGGCGTATAACGTACTTTAAAAGCATGGAGTTCGGTATGCCAACAGTCATTGGACACACAACCAGGAACAAGGCGCAACAATATATACGCCATGTGAAAATCATGTATATAAATGAGATTTACAATAGCAAAGTATATTGTGTACAATTCAAATTGAAATGAAAATGAGACGCAATACTTGTAGTAAGAATGTCAGCCTCGTCAAATATGACTAGCGCAACAACTTGAGTTATGGAACAGGGCACAACACTAATCTCAAACGTTTACGCAAACTAACGTCGAGAGGTAATGCAAATAAAAACACATAAGAGAACAAAAACAAGCAACAAAGGTGGAAAATAAAAAATAGAGTCAAACCTTCCTTTGGATCGAAGTATATGGATACTTTAACTCACATACCTATCATCAAACCTCATATAGTCATTTGATCATCCAATGCCCAAATCATTAATCCAATGCAAATTATATTTCCTTTTTAGGAATCAGTTTCTAGCACTAAATAAATATGTTTGTAACTTAGTTCATAACCTCGTTTTGTATGATGCTTAAGTAACTATAAATTCACCAAGGACGGTGATACTTGTAAGAAATGGAGGCTGGTCAATGATGACTTGCGTAAATAACTAAATTTCTCATTCCATTTAACTTTATACATGTTTATTCTCTCAGTGATAAAATTTTAAGACTCTTAAAAAAGTCATACTAAGCAAAAGTCGTCGCCTCACTCGAAGCCAGCCAGTAAGTCTTAATACATAAAATCAGCAAGTACCGGCCTCATAGCATGTAAAACAAAGAAGTTATAACTACAGCTTCACGCAAAGTGTATTTCTTCGCACGGCGTTTTAGCTAGTAGCATGCTGCCGCTCATCGAGTGACGAAATTTATTTATAATTTTAAAGTTACTTATTGTAGAGTGATTTGATGTCTTTTTATTCCTCTATTTTTTTGTACAAGTAATAAAAAATTAATCAATACAAAACCAAAAAAAAAAAAGAGGTTTAAATTATTTGAACCAACAGTTAATAATAGTCAATAACCCAGTTACCGAAGTTGCCTAGTACTCGAGGCTGCTATAGGAAAGAAAGGTACGTTAACACGATTATTCTATGCAACTTTCTCTTTTTTCCTCCTTATGAACAAACAAATAGTTGGACTGTCTTCTGGTCCCACAGTATGTAAAGGAGCATGATACTACACTCCACAACCTTCAGTTCCAAATTAAAAGCAAAATTTAATGACAGTAATAATCATTCAACACATGTATACAAGTATGTAGGTATCAGAGCCCGTGATTGTTAGTAATGATTTTAATAAGATTCTACAAAAATGGTGTTGGATGCGGTAGAGGATTGAGAAAGGTCCTACAGAGGCAGTGGGGGTATGTAGGGTGGGGTACTGGTTGGCTGTGGGGGTATCATGGGGTCTTAGAAAAAGTAAACTGAGAAAAAGGAACCAAAAAAAGTTACGAAGTTTTATCTTACTTTGTTGTATGTGGGAGTTAATGGAGGTCTTTGACTGGTTATGGGGAAGTTGTAGGATTAAGGGGTATGAAAGGTTTGTGTGAAATTCTCCACAAAACTGTTTAATAGATGAAGACATATGTCATGAATATTATGTAGGCTATCATATTGATGAACTAATCAAAGATCAAAAAAGTTTTAAGAGAACATAAAATAAAAAATGAATAGCTTTAAATTAAAAACTTGAAGTTATAAATAAAATAAAATAGGTAAAAAGAAAATGTGTACCATATTGATATTTTATTTTATTACTTCGATGTAATAATGGGTAGTACTGCAACTTTAAGAGCCTTAAATCAGCCATATTTAGTTAATATTTGTGTTAAAAGGAATGTGATCAAGGACAAAGAGGCAGTAGGAAAAGTAGATAAAACTGATAACGGTGTAGATAATTAGTTTTTAAAATAAGGTTTTGTAATTCTTATTGTACTGTAGTCATTTAAATTTACAAAGAAGCCAAAAGATTTTAATAATAAATTTATATAACATTCTGAGTAAAAATAAGTTATTGTTTTTTTTTTTAATACTATTTATTAGTTTCTGTAATTAAAACAAACTTTTTGTACGTTTTTTTGTTTTAAAATAATCTTATGCCACTGATCAATGTCTGTGAAATATTCTTGATAGAAAAGTTTTCGTATTAGTAGACAACCCTGGCTTTTAAGACTGTGCTTACATATATTTATTGTGTATTTAATGATGTTTCTTGAGATTTGTATAACAAACTTTGTGTAGCTGTAGATTTCATTAAGTTTTTAAAAGATATTTATATGTAAGAGAAGCCATCAAAAGCGAAATAGATAAATTTATTTTCTAATCTCCAGTAATAAGTTATCTACTTCGGAAGTTAATCTTTATTCTGATATCGAGTTTTTTTAGAGTTTCTTCGTTTTACTAAATGAGATTGTATCATGTAACTCGGCGTATTTGTTTATTTCGTAATTTTTTTTATTAATCAAGACTTATATTGCTATTGACACTTCTAATGCTTTTTAAATTAGGTAAATTGGCCAAAGTGGTTTATGTATGAGGAAGTTTTAATTTATCATAATGCATATCTGTCAATTTCAAATGGCCTAATTAATATAAAGTAGAACTATGGGCATGATCAACGTAATTTGTGTTAATTTTAGGTATCATCGTATCTTGTCGTTGGATATCAGTTGTTATTTTTTAATTATTTCAAGGTAATAGTCGTGTCATGGTAGCAGTTTGTACAGAGTATAAATACTGCTCCGCAAAATAATAATCTTATCAGGTTTATTTCTTAGGGATTATAGAGTGCTACCTGATGGATCTTTACTGCTTCCGTAGATGGATTTACAAACGATGAAAATTGACAAGAGTTGCTAATGCTATATTTGAACGTTTGAATATAAAATTGTTTGGTCAGTACAATAAGATATTTTTAGTTTCAGTGCTATAGTTTAAAAATTTTTCTCTACAAAAACGGAACGTTTCAGAGCAGTACGAACTAATGAAAAAATGTGTTGTTGTGCTGTACGAAGTGTCCTTGTCAGGATGAGTGTAACACTCTTGGTTTACTAAAATCAAATGTTAGCCATAACTACAAAATTTCTCGTTAGTTGTAAGTTAAATACTAAGTCTCATGGTTCACGTTCTCTTCACTATAATCGCAACTGTTTGCGAAAGTACTTGTTAAACATTCTGGTCTTACGATGAAACTGCGATGGAGAGCTCGCCAATTCAATAATTTTGATTTTATATTTTTAGTTCCAATTTTTCTCTTTTAAGTGGAATGCTTTGACTGTTAAAATACGTTATTTTTGAATTACTATCTCAATGTGCTTCTCATTTCTTTCTGATTTTTCGTGCCTTGTCGAGACATGGCTTAGTTAAAGTGATATTGAAAAAACTGTGACAGTCATTGGTTAGTTTGTTTCGATTATCCGCATCTATCGATTGAAATAGATTTCTTAATACCTTTCCCACAAATTCTAATGGTGCACGCTTTTTTATGAACCAATTAAGAATTATTTTTGGTAAGTTCTTATAAATAATGTTGTCGTCATATTTTTTCAACTCAGGTGCGAAAAATTGTTTAAGGTCATGGTAAGTAAACTTTAATAGTCAGATCATACAGTTAAAAGTATATCTTACCAACACAATGAACTTTCAGCAGTTTAAAAATATTGCATGAAACTTTTTCAAAAATAAATACTACACTAATTACTATATGTTTACATAACTTTATTTTTGATTAAATTTTAAGTCAATTCATGAAAAAAGATATTAATGAGTAGCAGATTCATAACAGGAAAAAAAAATTTTTTTAAAACAACTTAGACAAGAAACGATATTAAAAACAAACAGCCATTTTCTACTTATTTTTTCATGAGCAATTCAAGTAAACTTACTGTGAATCATCAGCAGGTTGCTTACCCAGAGCACTGTACATACATACTTGGAGCGCTGTATTGGGCTGCTTTATCAAAGAAGCAGATGCATGTACTAAATTGGTAATTTTTTTAATTTTGAGTTGCAGCACATGATTTAAAAAAGTCAATTATTGGTAAAACTTGTACAAATGTTCAACATAGCCCTTAAGTTGATGGGCAGAAGACCGCAAAAACAATTATCAGTAATTAATTGAATTTTGATTACAGTTTAGAATCAAAATATATTTTAGTGTTAATAAGGATTGACATTAAATTTAACCTTATACCAAAACATATTTTTAATTTTACAAAGTATACATACGTATACGAAGCTTCTAACACGCTTATTATTAAATGCTTACCATACTTACTTAAAATAGAAAATAGTTTACTTATATTGAAGAAAGGAGAATCATATATTCATACCTGTTTTAATGTTTATAGTCAGACATATTGATTGATTTAAGTTCTCATATGGCCCTTAAGAAATCAACTGTAAATGAGTCCACCTAAGGTTGTGATAGCAATTTTAAAGTAACTCGTGATATGGTAAGAGGAAAAGTACTTTACTATAATCAGCAGTCAGTCTCACACACTTAAACTGGAGATGCTTATTTTTACGTTAAGTATAGATTTAATACAGTTTCATGTTTTTAAGAAGCTTGCGTTTAAAATACTTAAACTTTGACATAACAGCATATTAAATTTCCACTATCTATACGGTCGCCTAAATATCAAAGTATCTGGTCAGTGGAGGGAGAACGAAAACCAGATAGGTCCTGCATCTCTCTCTCTTACATCTTCCTTCTGATTGGCTCTGGCTTCTCTGTATTATAGTATTGTGCGCTGTAAGTGTTAACAGTAAAAGCTAATTAACGTTAAGGTGTTAGAGAGATGTAACACCTGCATGGACTTCTTTTTATTTTTATGAAGCAGATGCTCTTTGACGGAATGATCTTTCCTTTTTATAATATCTGAAATGCATCTGATAACAGCAGCATCTAATGCATCTTGAGTGAACTATAAGAATAATATTTTACAAGCTAACTCATCTTGACTGTATTTAGTCTTGAGAAAAGAAGGTCATTAACACCACCAACTTACTTACAGTACCTCGGGGAATGAAAGTCCTACATCTTAATGATAAACAATAGTTTAGAAAAAAGAAGCTATTGGATAATGCCTATTTATTAAAATAGCCTAAGCTAAGGAATCCAGTAGCATATTAATTTAATAAACTGTACAAAAGTCAGTATCTACTAGTTGTAAAACTTGAAATAAGGTTAAATCTAACGAGATATGGCACGTCAAAGGTTGATACAGATTCTTAAATAACGATCATCTACCTTTTTCCCAAAACAAACAACCTGAAAGACTATTTTCCCAAATAGCTTTTTTCCCGAAAAGCCTTCTTTTCAAATTATTTTTCGTGGTAAGGTTAGAATAAGTAGACTTTGATAATCAGATCATATGGTTAAAAGTATATCTTATTATGAATTTTCTCACAATGATGATTTTTAAGTATTAAAGAACATTTTTTATTTGGAAAATTTAAGTTCGCACACTTATCTTTTGTTTTATTTTAAGTACTACAAAAATGTGAAGTGACCATATAATGCTTTTCTTTATATAACAATTGACCTTTATTCAAATCCTTATAACATATTCTCTTATTCTCTACTAAGAGCATTTTATTGCAGAGTTAAGATGGCGTGTTAGTATCACTTATATTATTGACAAATTATTACTTTAATTAAGAGACACAGTAAAAATATTTCTCTAACAGAAATAAGGTTGCTATAGAGCAACAACAGGGTCTGTAACAACAAAAAACTTACAAATATTTTGTTTCACAGATAGCATAGTATTGTTTAATTTTATTTACATACTAAAGTAATGTCTTTTTCATTTTCTGACTTCAATACTTAATTGTTGTTGCTGTGTAATTATTTGATTCAAGTTTTCTGTGGTTAGGCTTGTCTAGTTTTCCTTTTCTCAGTTCCTTAAATATGTAAAATGTCATCCCAACACCTAAATTTTTGAGTTTTGCTTCATACATATGGCAACTTTGTATTTTGTTTAGATATTTTAAGTCTATCTCAAACCAACTTTTGCACTGTACGAAAACCACGAGTGAGATCACTAGCCTGTAAACGATAAGTTTGAATTGAAAGGTTGTCCAGAATTGAATTAGGGAAAATTGCTTGTCTACTAAATACAAATTGAGAGGGAATAAAACCAGTTGCTAAATGTTCTGAAATACTGTATTCATGCATAGCCAAAGGAATTTCTTTGTTGTCATCAGTTTCATTTTTATCGTGAGCTCATAAAAAATTGATGAGTATAGCATGACTTCTCTCTAACGAAACGTTTGATTGTAACAGTTTAATGTCAGTAACGGTGCCTAGAGTGCATATGTTTCGTGGAGCTATTACTTTTTATTTAATTTGATCATTATAATGTTGTCACAATTCACTTATGTGTCAGTATTTGAAGCATTATAACTTACAACGTTGTTCTAGCAACCAAATCTGAAATTATATCAATTTCTGAATCGTTCCAAATAGACTCGAAGTGTAATTTAATCGTTGAAAAATTTTTAGTTGTTCTTCCTTGAATGACCTTGTAGATTTTATGGTCATTATTGGTGATGATTGCACGTTGAAGCTTAAACTCGTAGTCTTGTCAGAATGGCGAGTCCAGTTCTCGTTTTTTTGAGAATTTGAGCAAGAGTTATTTATCAAAATACAAGTTGTGGGATTTAATACCAGCTTTGTTTTTAGCCTTGAATTGTGAATTATTCAATTTCATATTTTAAAGAGTAAAGCATATTTAATATTAGTTTTTCGTATTACAGTATACTATGTAAGTTAGTAAGTTATGATATTTATTGCAAAAAATAAGATAGTATTGTTTAAATGTCTATGTGTTGATCCGTATATTTAAAACAATTTCAGATCTAAAGCACCAAGCATGGATTTGGAATAGATGCTATATTAATAATTTTTTTTATTTAGAATAATATAAGGAAGAAGTATAAATGCTTTACTTATAAATTAAGTTGCATTTTTTTGGTTTACATCAAATAAAATAGAGAAACACAGTTAAAAACTCTAATGCACAGTAATTAAGTCATGTATCTTTACTGTTACTAACTAAAACCATGAGTTAAGGCTCTTTGGCGATCCATAAAACTTCTGTCTTGCACTTTCTAAATTGTTAGTTAATAATAAATAGGCGCTTATTCAATGCTTATTAAAGGTTTTTATTTTATGTATAAATAATCATACATCTACGAGATGGTACATTCTCTCCAAAGACACTCCTGATTGTCTTGCACCAGAGATACTTTTACTGGCTAACAAAAAAAAGTCCAATCTTATTTTCTATGATCTTAGAGGATTCTTATATGATTGTATCAGTTATTTGCTTTTGGGTACTGTTTACTTTCTCAATAAAAAAAATGACATTGATAGCGAGCCCTATCCTAACAGCTTTTGCCTCTTAGCTTTCAATTTATCACCAGATTTATTGGCCAACCAATGTTCTTATTAGAATCTGATTAAACATGGTAATGTTAAATTGGATATGCAATTGATCAACGCTGTAACTATTACTTTGGCTGTTAATTGTATGGATCATGCTAAGTACGAGAATATTTATGGTTAAATTTATTGGGTAGATAGTGTCACTAACTACTTATAACTACACTCACTGATCAGACACGTTGGTCGTTTCTTAGATTAGATTTTGTAGATATGTTTAACCATTCGTAAAACCAATCACTAAAAAAATAGACCTGAAAGTAGGCATTTAATTTTTCAAAGTTAAAAAAGAGTAACAGCGCCAAAAGAAATTGCCATCGTTGCTTTGAGCAACGCCTTTCCCGCACATCAGATAGTATTACCTTCCCCTCAATTAGAAAAATAAAGTAAGAAGGCGCAACGGCAAAGTATTTAGTTTTTCCGATATCATCACCGACTTAATTTTTGTAAGGTGTAGGTAACTTCAAAAGAAGTTTCGTAATTTTAAGTAATATTAGAAACAAAACACGCAAAACTACCATTACAGATTTAAAAAATGTTACCATTTTCGATCATGAATGGTGAAGTAATAAATATGGAATACGAGATTGACTGCCCAATTTTTTAAGATTTGTTAGCGGAAGAGTATTCTACGCATAACGTATTAAAGCTAGAATATCGGAAATATCGATGTGCTCTGAATAGTGCTCAAAAATTAAAGTATTAGCTCTATGGATACAATTTCTACAAAAGATCATCAACAACAACCGAAATTAAACATGAATAGTCTGAGTACTTTAAATCCTTCCACAAATTTCTTTGCACTTTGCGTAATTTGGATATGTTTCTAGCATATCAGGCCTCATAGGTGGAGATTAAACCGACAACACTTATCATAAACAGTAACAATTGTATAATGCCAGACACACATAAGGTTGCTACGCATGCTGATGAACATGTTAATGGCTCTCATTTCGATATCTGTGATATACAACCATACAAACCGGATTACATTAATGGCGTACATAAAGTATGATTATAGCAAACATGATATACTTCTATGAACTTTTATTGCCAACAATATGATTATCAAAATAAATGTTCCTTCTATAAAACGTTGTGTACGAAGGTGGTGCAATTACTGTTGGGATAAGTATACTTTCGTTAACTGGCTGATCTTTGAATCAATATTTTAATACTTAGTAATTAAAACATAATAAACAACATATTACGGCACAATACAATATGAACAATGTAAAGACTCTAGTACAAGACTGTACTCTGCCATTGAATCTTCTGATAATTTAAAACAACTTCCTACCGCCTACGCTATTACATGTCCGACGTCACACTTTTATCTGTCACATACGCTCCCACACCTGATGATAGTCTATATTGAATACCCAAAATATAATTGTATCTAAAAGGGTAGAAAAACAATCCTGCAGTACCGTTTTCTTTCATAGGGTAGTATTATATGCTACTGATATTACAGTTAACATTTTTATACCTTAGTATTCTTAACTGCTTAGTGGTGCAGTTAAGGCGATGTTAAACGTGATTAACTACCTCTAAGCGTTTTCAATGCTCCTACTCATTTGAATAATGAGTAGTATGCATTTTTACTTAAAAAAAAGCACCTGTCAGAGTCTGGTCAACCAATATACAATTATTACGTTACAGTAGAGAAAATAAAATCTGTGTAAAAAAGAGTCATGGAGAGCGAAGCTTTAGATCTGTCGAATTTAAAGCAGCATTAAAAATCATCACTTCCTTAGATTATTTGCAACTTTTAAAGACAGAACAAATTATTGAATGAAAAAATTTTATTCAATTTAAATATAAAAACTTTTGTACACAGTCTAGGAACGTATCATTTGTCTGTTAGGCGTAGATTTTGAAGGGACTTCTTTCACGATTGTAATCAGCGTGTATGACGTGAAACATCAGATTGTATATCTATTGTAGGGCAAGAATTTATAAGCTTCACTATTCAGAAAGGTTTTTGTGTGCACCACACCAAACATAGTAAAAAACATTATAAGTAATTTAAATAAGAACGATGAAGAGAGTATGTATAAAAAGGTTATAGCACATTGTAATGCATACTGTATAATAGGAGACACTGTAATATGGCGTCTTTTAACTTTTCACCCTGATTAGTGCTTTGAATTATAAAAATAAAATAAATTCATCAATTAATACATCATAATGATAATTAGTCATACTATGACTCTTTTTCGTTATAGCAATAAAAATTTTAATTCCATAAAGTAAAAAAGCGAAATACTTTTCCAGTATCATCGATTTTTAGTTAATAATGCGTATACATGGCTTTTTTACTACTAATTAACCACACAGGAAGGGGCGGGAGTATCCCCTTCTCGTAAGTGTATGGCGACACAGTGCCACGTCCGAAGTATTTTGGTAGTCCAGATGATAGAGATTTGTTATAATAGGCCATCTAGTTGCAATAATAACTTGAATAATAAGTTTTAATTTTGTGTAATCATAATTCAAAATTACAGTTTTCAATATTAGTTATCAATAAAATAATTTGAGAAAATACAAGTAAAAGAAATTAAAATTTTTTTAGTTTTAAATCATTTTACAAAACCATATAAAACTGCAGTCACAAGAAAAGATATACAATAGGCAACACTAAGATACGTTTAAAATAAATTTTTTTTTATTGAAAACTGGTAAAACAAGGTCAAAAAATTAAGAAACATTTATTTTTAATATTTTTTTACCTGTACACAATAAAGAAGTTCAAAAATATATTCAGAAATACGGGTCGTTTTAATTGTTTTAAACTTTAACCGTAGCACAACTCCAAGTTTACTATAAAACTAAGATTTTTAAGGGCTATGATGTGCTATGCCACTATTCTATACATAAACAATTAGAATCACTATCAACTTTTCTCTTATAAGCTTAAAAGCAAGGTTAAAAAAATTAATGAATACACGTTCTATTTAAATTTTATTTTATTGATTAGAGCACGTTTTGCTGACCATTTTTGTAAGTCTTATCAGGCTCAGGTTCATGAGAAATGGTAATTATTTTAAATTAATAGTCAAAGGCCGAATAATAAACTGACAAATTTGACTAAAAAAAAAATTATTTATCAGTCAACAATTTGATTTAAGCTATTTTTTGCATAGAATGAAAATACTACTGATTTTAAAGTGATGGTCCAATAAAGTTTTCTCATGAATTTATTATTCATCATTTACTTATTAGTTATTTTAACTATATAGCTGTCTGTAAATACGTTCAGAAAAATTAAGTCCTCCGCTTTTATGCACTTCCAGTTCTATACAAAAATATATTTTTGTTAGGACAGTTTTTGTTAGGACAGGTTTAGTTACTCTGAGCGACTTTAAAGCTAGTTATTGTGTTGTATTTTCAGTGCAATTAAATATTAATCAGGAACATGACATTTATTAAAAAATAACTGATACATCACTAAGTTTTTATTTTATTTTATCATATCAAAGTTCTTAGAAACACAAAATCATTCATTAATCAGCTTCAACAACACTTTGATGACTTTAAAAGTTTTGGCAGCTTTCTACGCAGCAAAGGGGCAGAAAAAGTTTTGATTACTCTCAAAACATTTTTCTTGACACAACTCAGGAATATTTATGATTATCAACTATAGCTTAATGATCTACGAAACCAAATAGGATCTACAAACCAAAATAATTAAACTTTTTGTAGACGTTAAGGAGACAGAGTATATTACAATTCCTAAATAATTAGCATACAAAAGGTTTTTAACTAATGTAACATTATTAAAAATTTAATTGCAACGGAACTAAACTTAGACCTTAGGAGTGGTCTACAATAGTAAGAGGATATTAAATTTAAACACTCAACAGATTTATGATTCAGGAGGTTTTTTTTTGTTTTCGTTTTTGTTTACAAAATTTAATGTAACTATACAAAAAACTTATATAGGAAGTCATCGTTTAACTTTATTATTCTGTTAAAAGTGGCCGTTGGGGTTGGACGACTTTGAGTGGGGAAGTGCGGTTGGAAGAGATCAGAGTCACTCTCGAGTGACTCGAGCCGTCCTTTTAAGTCGGACAACGATGGTGGCACTGCTTCCGATGTTGTTGGCGTTGTGGCTCCATTTGATTCATCGGAATCCAACTCATTGGAGAGGTGCGGCTATTGAGCGGTTATTCGTTGAGGCTTTGACGAGTTGGTCGCCAGGTTGACTAGTGGGTGACTAGTTTTTTATTTTTTATTTTATTTTTTTGTAAGGTTCAAGGGAAAAGAAGGTATAGACAAGTGTTTTATATTGGTACGGTGATGTTTATTGAATATGTACTTGAGTGTTACTATTTTAAGTCAAGTGATTGGCTTAAGAGGTATGCATTACACGTATTTGCATATCTCGTATCGATACAATCAGTCATCACGCAGTCCGTCTTATATACTTTACGTTGCTTTCTTATTTGCGATTTTCTCTAAAGACTAGTAGTCGCCACCTGGCGAGCGATAGGTGGTACTATCAAATACTAAGTTGGAAGTCGGAGCTGGGCGAGAAATTTCAAAATTCAAATTTATGTAGAAACGATCTAATTTAAGAAAAATGATTATTTTGACATACAATAATTAATAAAATAATGCCCCGGATGGTAACAATTCTTTTATCGGTATTTATTTTCGATCTAAATACTCTTTCGGAAACCGAGACAAGATTTTCTTCTATAAAATTTGATTCAGATGGTCTTCTCTAAGATTAAAATGTTCCATAGAATGGCCAAACGTTCCAAAAATCTGAACCACAAGGTAGATTTTCGTACTTTACAGAAGACTCTTCTACTAAACTAACCTTCATAGTACTTTCATATTTTCCACTATCAGAGTATTAGCTTAAAAAATTTCCGACACATAATATAAAAGTTTTTTTTTCCAACACTTGTAAGTTAACAGATACCTTTAGATTAGGCAAAGACAGAACTCCAAAGCGGAAGATTAGGGGCGTTGTTAACATTGTATTCTGTGAGTATAGAACTTGTTCTATTGGCCAGAGCAAGAGGAAACTGAATGTTTGCATGAGTGAATATGTTAGACCAATGAAAAAATATGATCCTAGATCTGCAATAGCCCTACATTCAAACAAATTTGAACACTCTTTTGGCTTCGATAAACTAAAAATCTTGGATCGAGAGAAGAACGAATTCAGGAAGGAATTCTCTGAAATGATTCATATTAAAATTTATAAAAATGTTAATTGACAGCTTAATACTAAAAAGTTAAGTCCTGTACAGAAGAAGTTTTGCTTGATGTTAAACAATTATTTCTGTAAGAGCATTTATTTTTAGTTTGTCTCTATTGCATAATGATATTTTTTGTGTATTACATCCTACACTAATGTTCTTCACATCCTGTCTCTTTGGTCCCTCACCTAGTACTAAACCTCTACAGTTTCTTATTTTACGTTTCTACATTTACCTTACCTAAAAAGTTTTTATCTATGTATGTCCAAATTATATCACACATAATTATATTTATAAGGTAGAGTTTCAAAGCATTTTTAACAAATAGTCGAAATATTTTTATGTGTAGTTAGGAACAATATACTAATGACGTGAATATTAATACAGTGCGGTATTAGCACTATTTTCAATGTCTTAGTAAATGCAAGTTGGAAAAATTAGTTTTTGTCAAAAAAATAAAATTACCAAAGTCATGATAAAGTCTTCATAAAAAAGAATTGCCGTATATAAATAAGACGTAAAGATACCACATTTGTCTTTTTTCTCTACAGATCCTGTCTCTTTCACTATGTGGAAGGTTTATCATACCAGGTTATATGTAATAGTATTCTCTAAAGATAGAATGAACCATCTTTTGGTGGCTACTAACCACATTAAAAATGACAATTGACAGAATGCTGACCTACCATCAAAAAGATAGATGTGACTTCAAGGTTTTATACATGGAGCCAGTTTACAAAGAAGATGTATGCACGATTTGGTCCAAATAAATGTTTGTTTTTATTTGGAAATACGTAAAACTATCGTGACGATTTAAAGAAGCTTGATAGAGACGCTCTATAAAAATCCTTCTTCTTTAGGAAATCTACAACTTTATATAAAGGTCATCTAGGAAATGTCTTATTCCTCATTTTCAAGTGTCAAAAAATTAAATTAATTTACAATGACTAATTTTTAATACACAAGATACAGACAATATAAAAAAAACTGCAAACCTAATTTTTGAAAAAAAAACCATGAAAAAAATAACTATTTCCAGACACATGCATTGATATTGTCAAATATAAATAGTAATATGACTAAAATTTAGAGACTCAGTTAAATGCACGCATGAACTTATACAAATGTAAATAGTACAATGACCCAAGTTTAAAGCGCTGACATGTATACACACACCCACATCTCCAACTAAAAGCACACAGATTCAAAAAAGCTTCAATGGGTATGACAAAAATTATGTATGTCCTGTTTCCTATTTATATTGTAATCGCTAAACACGATGTGAAGCATTTCACAGATCGAACGTTTATAATCATACTATTTTTTTTCAACATTTTGTTATCACTACATTTAAATATATGACCATTATGGGTTCACAGTACAAAAACAAATCGTTTCCTTTAATAATTATTGTGATCTTGGACTCTATCAAATATCTTGGAAAGATATTGTCAGCTAATAACAGGATTGTTTCCGCGTTATTTTGTACGATGTGATTTAAAATTTTAAAGTCTACAAGTTGATCACTATTTTGAATCCCAAATATTTATAATGTCATCGTTCTCTTGTATTAACGTAAAAAACGCCATCTTATTCTCTTCGTACATTATAAGTGAGTTTTTCAGATTTCGCGTCAGCCACGCACAAGCAGCTGCAGAGCAGGGTGTACCCATGAGCCCTGGTTCCCATCACCCTGCGGCCCACGCCCTCTCCTCAATTTCCTCTCTTACATGCTCTCACCTGATCCGTCCCTATTCCTCTTACAGCTCGCGCCATTCTATATACTATCTACCGGTGCGTCTCTTTCTCTCTCGCGTGTACGCCACGCATTACCTTCCCTCACGATGCTACGATACATTGTATGTATGTTTCTACGCTGCGACTAAACCGATGCGCTTGCTCAAGCTGATTGAGGTTCAAAAATATATGTTACGCGGATTTATACTATTATTACAAACAATTGTAATAATTCTAAGAATAACAAGTCATACCTTAAAGGTAAAGCTACATCCTACATATCCCAGCTATAAATGGATTTATTCTCTATTCTCTATCATGAATTATAAAAATAACTGTTACGTGACCAAAGCATGTATTCTTATTATCAATTTTGAGATTAGTAGACATCAGTTATAAGCAGGGGTGAATTTTAATATTGAATTACAAATAATCACAGCAAATAAATTAAATAAAAAATTACAACTTTACAATGGATAATAGCTATATGCAACAAGAAGTGATTTTATAAATATGTGATGTCATATCAAATACACAAATAGATATTACCTTTTTTCGGGGCAGAGTCGTAAAAGTTTTTGTTTCGTTTTACATTATATAACCAACAACTAGTACATGTCTTAATTTACATATGACAGCAAACATGGAAGTACTTAGAATGCGCAAATCGCGTGAAATACAAGTAGTATGTATAAGAATATGTATTTCATGTATGCGTGTGCTCGAATACGTAAGAATAATAAAATGTTGACTTTTTAAATATCGGATTCTTCGAGACCTGTTGAAATAAGGTGTGATCTAATTTCCTTAGTTTCTATTATACCAAGTTTAATAACACTTGAGTTCGAAGTCTCACTTCTGCTGGGGTCCTGAGACCCACACCTGGCATTTTTTCCCTTAAAATATAAGTATTGAAGAGTAGCACGCCTAAAACCCAACTGCTTATGTTAACTTCTTCTTGTTTTAATTTAGGGAAAAATTAAACCTTCATGATGGAAAAGGTCCCGTAGCAATCGCACTTGAATTGTTGGTAATATTAAATTTGCAATAAGGTTTTTTTTTGCAGCTCTTTTCACCATTAATCTCTTTTGAAAATAAAAGTTATTTAATAAGAGATGTTTCATACAACTCTTTACAAATAAAATAAGCTTTCGCTAGACAGTGTAGAGTACCGTGTAGCTGTAGAAATTCATCATCAAAAAACTGCTTTTTTATAAACAATTGCAACTGTGCAAAAACGGTTAAACATACAACATCCAGGTTTGGAGGTGTTGTAGTAACATACAAGAGTTTTGATTTCTCTGCATGAAAAAACCTTTCAGAATAATTGCTTATCAGTTAAAAACAAATTTCAAAAACCGCTATTTTGGCGGTTACTCAGATTTTCCAACCTAACTAATTATCCGATTGTTAACCATCACGCTCATTTTGTAGGTCTTATGAATACCTACATTTTTCATCAGAGATATCTTTCTATAAATCCAACAGGAAAAATACAACAATCAAAATAGTAGTTTTCCTACGAGTTTGAAAAGTCTTTGTTTGCGAACCGAGAGGTTTGCGGCCCGAGCCGAAGGCGAGGTCCGTAACGAGGTTCTTAAGGAGACTTTTTGAACGAGTTCCGGAAAACTGCTTTTTCGCCCGAGGAAGTACTAGCCTCCCAAAACCACCCGAGGGCGGAAAAATAAACAGAGACTTTTCAAACTCGTAGAAAAACTACTATTTCCATGCCTTTTTAGGTTAAGAAATAACTTTTCAAACAAACTGAAATGTCCAAACTAATTTATTATTGATACTTACCACAAAAAGCTTCCAAAACAGGCGACAAACTAACGTCAACACATTTTTTTGCCAAAATGCCCTTTTCCTGATGTAATAGTCATTTTTTGGAGCTATTTAAATGATTATGATCAAAATATCCAATTCACAGTTGAAACCCTATTGATGATGGAATAATTTTTTTTAGAAATCATAATAAAAAAATTTCAAGATTAGTGCAAGTTCATTGATAACAAATATGTTTAAGAATCGCACACATGCTGGCATATGTTTAAATGTTCACTCTCACTCTACATCGCCCCAAAAAATCGATATTATTTACGGCTTGGTCGATAAAGCTATTAGGTTGTCTGAAAAACAGTTTCAGAATGACAACGTGTGCTACGTATACTCTGTATTGATGGCTAACAATTTTTTCTGCATTTTATCAATATATACGTTAGTTGAGGATTAAATAAAATAAATAATAAGATGAACAAAAAAAATGATACTACAACAATTTAAAACTTACCTTATAATGATACAATAGTTTTATGCAAAACAATGTCCATAGAATCAAAATCTAAAAAAATTGTCAACAAACTTGGATTGAATGTAGTTTACAGGTTATTAGGTCTACTAATAAGTGCAAAAAACTTGACAACTCATAAAAAATGTAAAAAGTGCTATACTGATATTTATTGTGATGTATGTAAAAAAAAAATCAGCTCGATTTACATATACCCTTGGTACAGGACACTTTTTAATTTTGGTAGTGATTCAATTAAAATTGTGAAAGAAAAAAATAACGATCATGAACGCGTAGTCTCAGAGATAATTAACATTGAAGAACGAAAAAAAAGCCTTAGAAGAACCAGTTATTTACAAAAATTAAGTTAAATTTTTAAAAAGTACATTGATAATCTTTTTTTACTCTTGACATAACTTAAATATTTATATACTATGTTATATTTTTTTGTATTTATTTGATCGTATTTCTAGTTTATTAATTTTTAGTTGACAAAATTTTAGTTTTGTTATATTTATTTTAGAAGAATTTCTGAAGTTGCTTGCTAGTAGATCTAAAAAGTTGAGCCATTGTCATTATTTTCTCAGTTTATGTATGCGTCGTGTGACTTTTTTTTATGTATTCTTATTTCCTTTTTATATTTACGGTCAGCTTGAAAATTTTTTTCAATATAGAACCGAAACTTCGTACTCTTGGAACTAAGAATAAAGACTTTCAACAGTATGCTATAAAATTCAAGTCAAAGCTAGCATTTTTAAAACTTTTCTCTACTATGTCAAAAAATTTGAGAAAAATATTATTAACTGGTAATAGAATCTTAATCTAACAGTTTCCCTGTTGTTTTGTACGATGTTATTCAGAATTTATGTTTAGAAGTTGATAATTCTTTTTAATACAAATTGCTTATAATTTCATTGTACTGTTTCATGATCGTTATTTTAAAAAAGGTTATCTAATTGTCTCTTCGTACATTATAAATTATAAGCTGATGTTATAACTGCTGAAAAGTTTGATAAGAAGATCAATGTTTACTTTTTTAATTAGGTAGTTGAATCGTCAATTAAGAAACTCCGAAAAGCGGCTCCACATTACACTTAGTTTTTAAACTACTTTAACAATCCCTGTAATGAATTTATAACAAATTAGCATCAAAAAGAATCGTCAACTAATAGATTTTTTAAGTTTGAATGAAATTATACAAAACATCAGTAGACTAACAAATTTTTAATTTGACCAGTGTAGACATAAAACCGTCTGATACTTTGTTCAATGAATAAAATTTAATAGTTGTCTGATACTACTCGAAAAAAACTATCCAGCTTTTTTAGTAAGAAACATATTTATTTACTAGGAATCACAATACATATTACATCATATGTACAAAGTAACGATGTAAGACAAGAAAAAGTAAGATAGATTTCTTAGATAGCACCAATATTGCTTGAGGAGTCTTATAGGATGCCTGTTTAGAAAAATATACGGTCAAAACGAACACAGACTTGAAGAGAGGATATGTGAAAACTAAAACAACTATTTAAATGAACTTGTAGTTTCTATAAGTCAGGCTTCTAATGGTCACATGTTTAAATATAGTGATATAAAAATATTGAACAAAGAACAGTATTATGATGCACTTTTGATCTCTAAAATACTTGACATTGTATGTGCATATCACATCATTAATAGAAAAAAGGACACATAAGCTTCGAGTCATACTTATAGGAGATATTTCAAAGATATACGCTTTTAGTTGCACATGCGTGTATGTGTATACATATCGGCACTTTAAATTTAGGTCGGCATGCTTCTTTTATTCAAAGAAGATTATGCATATGACGAGCTACAAACTAACAAATACTGTTAATTTGACGTCTTTACAAATCTGACTTGCGTGCAAGAAGATTGATCATACGTAAAAAATTTCTGTTACATTTTTTTTAGGTTGTTTGCTGTTTTTCTCTTTATGTCTTACATACCTTGTGCATTCAAAATTTTTTATTGTTAATGTTTCTATTATTTGAAAAAAACTAAAAATATCCTGATTTTTCAATAAACTCTTATACCATTACAAAACCTGAACAGGATTCTAGTACCGTTACACAGTTCACTTTTTATAATTCAGGTATAAAATATGTGTTTTAAAAAATAGCAACAAAGGCAGATATCACAACTTCTATAAAAGAACTTAATCACAGAGATACAAAAGCTTTGAAGTAGAGACAGTTGAATATGAGCTTAGTAACAAATCCTCAGAGCTAATCTTAATACAAGTAAGGTGCTTTAACTGTCAAAGGGCATTCGACGTTGATTAAAGCAACAATTGTAACATTGGTTTGCTAATTGTGTAGATAACATTTGAAACATATGTCTCAAATTATATGCAGATAGATCTTAAATTTTTTTTATATGTTATTAGTTTTTGCATAGAAAATGAGCTGAAGAATCATAAGGTAAAAGAAAAATAAATTATCTTCTAACGTACACATATGTTAAAAGTAATTATTTTTGGTTGGGGTTAGCACAAGATTAAACAGTCTTTACGAATATATTTATTCACAAAATGAAATAGTTAAGACTGACAAAGTGAAAAAATTACAATTCTTTAATTAACACATTATTTATTATATTGGCCCTTAAAGAATGACAGCAGCAAGAAATTTTGTTTCGTATGGACATTTTGAAAAAGAAAAAAAATTGTAGAGTATAAAATATTATAAATAACGTTTATTTTCTACATCGAATCTAAGAAAACTATATTCATGTTATAATTTTAGATAATTATTAAATTTTATTTTATTCTTGTTTTGAATTTTACTTCAATAATAATATGATTTTCACAATTCTGTATGATTTTTGATTACTTCTTATCAGAATAGTTAGGTAATATTTTTGGAATTCTTGAATAGACAGATAATTAAGATATAGTTGTGTTAAGTTGTGTTAGTACAAACTTAGTACAAACTTTAAGTATTATTCTATTGCTTTAATTAGAAATTCTATAAAACGTTTTCCATACTGTTCTGGATCACAAGTTGAAATCCCATCTACGTTTGCTCCATATTTTACAGTTTTTGCTGCCTTGGCTGCTTGTTTACGTACACCGTAATGTGTCAAAACGTCAATAATTGCTAGAAAATATATTTCTTTTTCAGGTGCACCTGCAACATATAGTATGAGCATTTATCAATGTACAAAAAAACATTGTATATCTTATTCTAGATAATCTATATCACCATGTTGTTGCCAATGACATGCTTCGCAGATGAAAAAAATTGTATTGTGTGATACTTTGATATTATAGGTAAGATTTTTTTTGTACATTTGAGTCAGCAAGACACAAATTATTTTCCACACAAGAAAAAGTTGTAGGCCAAAAGAATATGATGGAGAAAACACGATGCTCTGAATCAATGTCTGATACCTCGTTTGTATCTTTTTATATTTTTGTTTGAAGCTACTTTGAAACAAAAATAGGGATTAAAAGAGCTTTAAAAATAGGTATTAAAAATTTGCTTAGGTTAAGGACAAAGCTAATCTTTTCTTCAGCTTCATCTTTTTCTCCGATCAATACTGTTGTCAAGAATTTTAGCAAATCATTGCTCTGCAAAGTAACTACAGTCAATGTATCTAAAAACTTACAGCTAAGGCAACTCACTGTACTAATTTGCCGTTACATATGAAGAGGCTTGACACTCAAAACTATGCTTTGCATACTAAACAGCACTTTCAAATTTGTAAAAAAAATAAACAAAGAAATAGGTTTATCGTTTTTGAATTTAAGAAGGCTTGGAAGTATCATTCAGAAAGGTGAGGAACAGGAAGTCTCTCCATCACGCATATATGTACTCCCTTTACCACATACCTCTTCTTGCCCTCTACAAACTTGAAACTGTACGATTGTAATCAGTTATGTTTTTGAAAAATTCCTGACAAGACATGATTTTTTTGTCGTGCATCTTTCTTTTGTACTAAGGTATCTATAAAAACGTTTTAACACATTTATAATATCTTAATTTCAACTTAACGTCAGTCTAACCTTGTTTTCTTAGAAAAGACCGTGTTGAACTGTTAATATTTAATAATTTTTCGAAAATTTCCTTGGTAGAAAATTGAAAACATTTAATGTGCACTCCTGATGTATATGTATATGTATATCAGGATCGAATAAATGCGTACATGTATATCAGAATCAAAATCAAATCAAATTAGATGCTTAAATATTACATGTACTTTTTTTGTACGATTCTACGTTTTTAACTTTTCTCCTCATCCTCCTTAAATCACAGATGCTCTTCAGTTACTACTGCTTTGTATACTCTTAAGTACGCAAAGGGCAAATATCTACTATCATAAGCAAACACACAATTTTAAGCAGTTAAAGCTCAGCTACGTTTTCCTTGCAGGACAGTCCACTATAATCAGTATGGGACATTGTTCCACTAAATATACATTGGTTCTAAACACACGAATTCCGCTTTTTTCTATTGTAACTGAATGAATTCTCATGACAAAGAATTTTTCTTTAACTATGTGAAAATATTAAAAAATAAAAAAATGACTAGGGTGCTGAGGTACAAACGACTAGGCTTGAAGATATAAATTGATTTTACTTTGACACTGAAAATCTTGAAATTCCTACGCTAAAACTTTGATGGCTTTGAAGTGAAGCCTGAATAGCATTGGCTACTGACTACTGGCTGACATTTGATTAACCTATACCATGAAAGAGCGCTAATTTTAGATGTATTTTTTATCATAAAATTCATCATGTTATCGGTTCCGACAAATGGAGTATTTTTTAAAACGAAAAAATTTAGAAATTAAACTATGAGAAAATACAGATGAGAACGAAAGAAATAGCAAAAATGCTCACTATGCACCACCCACGTTGCCATTTTTTTTGCTGTCGAAAAAAAAAGTTTAAGAGTAGTACATCGTTATAAAAGATCCCTGGATCAGTCAAAGCACAGTATCTCGAGAAAGTGCCTATATTCACTTCACAGTTCGTTTTGCTTTTAAATAGCAGAAGTGATAACAACAGTAGTCATAATAAAAGAGATAAGATTAACCATAAAAAAAGACGGAAAGAAATTGTAGTTATTTTTCAAATTTTCGTTACATCATTATCTTATTATTATTCGTGTTTCATTATTTAAACTTATCTTCTTTAGTCACGACCAATCCATGGTAGTGCCTTATATTTTTAAGAGGATTAAATATTTGTCAGACTCAAAAGTGTACTTACTTATGAATCATCCATTTTTCCATCTGAAAACAATATTTTTTTAATCTAGTTTAAGGGTGATTTAAATTTTACACATCACGTTTGTATAAAGATGTGTACATTAACAAGTTTTTTAACTAACTAAAGTACTGTAGCACTTCAATAAAATTTTTTTTCACTTTTACTTCTTGCGAGTAGATTTTATACGCTTACGTTCCACGTTATAAATGCTAATAAAATGCAACATTCTTATGCAACACATTTTAGTTACGTATGCAATCCAGAGGTCCTTTAATAAAGAAAGGTATGAAGAGAGTCTGAATCGCTCAAACAAAAGAATAAGTTTAATGAGTAATCCTACAATTATTAAGTATAGAAGTTGTAGATTTTAAAAAATTATACTTTTTACAATAATTATTTTTGTCTGTATAGTCGTTCTGACACTTAGAACAAAAAATTGATGAAAAAATGCCAAAAATCGTTTAATATCGTAAAACTCTGTGACATGACATTTCCGACGTTTAATGCTGATAAAAAACTGACGGATAATATAAAAATAAGCTTTTCGTGTTTACTATTTCTGTTTATAGTGTCTTTCTACTGCAGAGGAAAATGAAAAATCTTTGACGATAGTTAAATAAGTATTGTGTAGTATGTTACTTCTTTACTTAAGATTTACTGACATTTACTTATTTAGTAATCGTTTGGATATTATATTTAAAATCACATTGATCTTAAAACTATAATTGAAGACATAAAGTTGCACTTTTTACTGTGTTGATTCACAGGTTGTCCAAGATGTTTTGCATAAAATGTTTCACTTGTTTATAAAAACTAATGATGACCAGATTAGTGTAATTTTTCAGGTGTCTGATTAAGTAACGTAAGCATAAGCTTGAATAAGCTTCATTACCCATAGGCACACTTTGTCCCTGCTGATCACTTTGTCTCCTAAGATTTAAGTGCATGAAGGGCGCAAAACAAGTCCCGAAAGCGCAAGGACTTTGTGCCCATGGTAAGCAAATATAATTTTTATGTGCAAAATTTATTTTAACAAAAAGCTTACGTCACCTTTGTCATGAATAGATAAATAAGTACATATATACACTGAGAAAAAAGTCATGCAGTTTCTGCTGTGCTCCCATGAAGAAAAGGCAGTGCTGCCACATGCAGCGAATATCTAGCGAAAACTGCGTTAGTGTCATGCAGTTTTGGCATGTATGACGTCAGCGGCAATACTTTCATGTAGCAGCGAATAACGACTTAAATACGTTATCATGTATCTTCTTAATATAAAACTTGTATGAAATTGTTCCTTTGCAAATTAAAATTTAAGCAATCAGAGCAAGATCAGAATGATACATAATGTTTTTTGTAAGTGTATTATGATTAACATAACAAATATAGTAAATTATACACAGTAAATTACAGCAAAAGCGGTAAATTACAAAATATATTTTGAGGCGACAAACAATAATTTTACTTTTTTGTATAAAGTGCCTTCAGAAATACATGGCAATTCTTTTACATTTTTTATTAGGAAATGATTTATTTCTTTTACATTGTATGCGTAGTAATTTGGATCCAAAAAGTTATTTATTAACGGCTGTAACATTACAAAGACGTTCTCATCTGTTACTTGTATATTCTCAATACACCTTAATAAAATATTTCGATTTTCGCAGATTTCTACAACTATTGTCAAATTTATGTTATGTTTTACACCATTTTATTCAAAACGTTTCACTGAAATTATACTTGTATCACTTATTACATAGGAAAAAAATTTTTTTGTCTGAAATCGTCAAGACTCTATTAATTACTAAGTTTAATTAGGTTTGTCACTGAATTGACTACTTCAGTTATTCTCAAAAAATATAGTTAAAGTGAGCTCTTTATACACAATGTTTTTAACAAATATTTTCGATTATTCGTAGTTATAGAAGTAAGTTTAAGTTGCCTATTCTTAGACTCAAATCTCATGCTCAAATACTAAACTAAAGGTCCAATTTCAAATCACCGTATAACTTTGTACATAACTCAAGAAAATCTATTATTAAATTTTTTAATTTAAGTTTAAAGCCTATTATTAATTGTTGTGAGGGCTCAATATATATAATTTCTATTAATTTTGTGTATAAGTTCCACGAATTACTGAATTTATCAACTTTATTACCTATTATTAGTCCAAAATAGCGGAAAAATGTTAACATTTCTAAGGTGGATAGCTTGATGTTTTTATTTGCTATAATCTGTTCTTTTTTAATTTGTAGGACCGTGACAGCACTATTTTTACCTTCAAATGCTTGGAGCTCTCCATTCAAAAATTCTTAAGTTTACATTTTCTCTTTCTGTATAAGATCAAGTAAAATATTGTTCATTGCCAAACTTATTTGCCTCACTTTTAAATTCATCATGCATCAAACCAAGTGTTGTTTTTGCACACATGATACCCATCCACCTTATAACACAAGCATAACTCCCTTACAAAAGTCTCTAAAGGACTGTTTAGTTAAACGACATTTTCGTATGCAAACACTGATCTGAATAATGATTCACTCTCACGAGTAGTTTTTTAAATATTTTCTATTAGTAATTAACATATTCTCCTTGGTTTACCATGATTGAGGGTATTATTAAATCCTAAATCTTCATCGAGACCTTTCTTGACTTTCAACAAGACCTTGTTAAAAAAATACGTAATGCGCTCGCGAGAGAGCCATTACTGATTAATTTCCAAAAAAAAGCACGAAATTATCTTAATGAATAAGTAATGAAACATAATTTATAACCAAAATTTTTCTAAATTTCATTCCAAGTTTTACATTGTATAAAATAACAAACAATATCAGTTTCCTTTGATAATTGGTACATATAAGTTATTATTTCATAAAATTTCTATGACGTTTTCTCAAGGTATTTGAGAGACCGTTTCAATGGTATATATACAATGTAACATTTTTCAACTTCTAAACCTTTACCATCGTTGACTAGTTTTTCTCAAATCTTGTGCCTACATATGTTAATACAGAATGTGTAAAACAATCTTCGGACTCATATAATATTTAGAACGATTGTGCTCTGGATTAAATTTATCAAAAATGTTACATTGNTTAACTTATTTTACAAATAAGAAAAAGAGAATGCACAGGACTTGGCTAGAGTCTGGTTTGTTGTATGACTTTATCAAGTTTAAGCGATCAAGGGCTGTATGTATTAGGACGTCACATGAATGTTACAAACAATATATAAATAAAATTCTAAATGAGATGTATAAAAATATTTAAAATTTTTTAACGTTTATTAATACATACGAAAGCCGCTCTGCTAATGTACAATAAGAAATTCAATTTGAATAATAAAAAATGACTTATTTGATGTTGTTAGTACTTTACAAAAAATAAATATTTATTCATTAGAACATTATGTTTTGTACAAACAAAAATTTTTTGTACATTAACTAAAAAAAAAATATTTTTATAAGATTAACTTTTTGAGGAAACATTACAATGAAAATTATCGGTACAATAAACTTGTGATAGCAGAATGTGAAGCTATGATTGTTTTAAAATCAGAAAATCACAGATTATAACGAATGTTTGTCTCCAAATAGTTTACCAGATAATATCCCAAGTCACACATATTTGAATTAATTATTATAGCTTGTCAATCCAATGGTTTTTTCTTTACTATTTTGACTGGAAACTGTAGAATGGAGACCTTGCCATATGCACAAAAGTTATACTGAAGCACAAAACCTCACATTTTTACGATATTATTTGTACAGAACTTCTTAATAACTAAACAGTAGAATTCTCAGTCCTATACTTTATACTGAAAAATTAACTCAATAATTTTTATTGCATACATACAAAATAATAGAAAACAGAAGGTTGAATTTTTTTAGTAATAATAAAAAAATATTAAGGATTATATGTTACTGAGGTCTAACAAATTGCATTATTTAAAGTGCATCTATTACGTTCAAACTTATATAAGTGAAGGGCGGAACTTGTAGATCCGTTCTCCGAACAAAAAGCTTTCATTTTTGTTCGTCAGGAACCAGCCGTTGCGTCGGCTCAAGGGCCTCATTTGCTTTTACTTACAGTATACTCTTCTTTTAAATCATTGACTTAGCGTTGTGGTGTTCGTTTTCACCGAATGATATGTGGGCAGTGGCGTTAGTGTGTCATACGCGTCCTTATCAAAGTCTTAGTGTGTCATACGTTATCTATTTGAATGTTCCTCGATATTCAATTTATTCATAAAATTGAGAATTATGTGTAAATTCATTAGAGTTTTTAATCTAAAAATGTTTAATATAATTCAGTAATTTGAATGTTTTAAAATGAAAAAGTAAATACAATCAACAACTAAGTTGTGTCTCATCTGATGATTTAACAAATTCAGAACAGCCGTAAATAGTTGACTTTACAAACAGTATAAATAATGAAGTTACAGACTCACATTTACAGTGTCTATACAATTTATAATTTTCTCAACTTAACTTACTTTTATGATTGCTTGTTAGCCACTGATTGCGCGCACGCAGTCGCAAGATCTTACAAGGTTAACGGTAACGATGATCCTAATCCTACACGAGAATACTTGTGGCAATTACAATAATTAGACTACTGATTTTAACGGTGGAACTCAAGTCAACGGAGCTTTCTTTCTTGTTTCTGCTTGATTCACTTTGTAGGATAGTTTACAGTGGCCTGATTTGCTCGGGCTTTTCTCACACAGCTTAGTCACTGAACTAAGTCTTACATTTGCTTGAAATGCACGCTTTTAACACGAAGCTTAATCACTAGACTAAGTCTTACATCCACTTAAAAGTCGCAACAGAACTCACTCTTTAACCTTTATAGTTACTTTGAAGCACTTGATTAATAAGAAAACGTTAAAATTGTTATGTGCGGAGAGTTTTTATACTCTTGCATTTAAGAAGGACACGTCAGGTTGGAGATCCGAACAACCTATCAGAGCTTAACGCAATTACTGTCAATTGACACGAGCATAGTCGTGGTAAAATAATTACAGAATAATTGATGGTTAAAACTGCTGATCTCTCAGATTTTACGTTAGGTACAAGTTGATGTCAAAATTGTGTATGATATTTCTTGTGAACATACGCAGTAAATAATGTTAGAACTGTTGATTATTCAACTTATTGGATGTACCACTGCTACTTGATGTTGTAAGATAAATGTTTCATAAGGTTGTTCGAGGTTGTAAATGTAGTTGATTTTTACGACGGTAACTTTTCCTAAAAGGAGTTAAGTATTTGTCACGCGATTGCTGAAGCAGGTGTACCACTGGATGTTTTGAGATCGCTGAGCTTTTGCTTTTTTTAATTTAAAAACGAAACTCCGTATTTCAAAGTAATAACTATTAAGTATATAACATGAAATGCCACAAATCAAATAGTTTTAAAATTTTGATAATAATATAATACGAAACATTTTGATTTTACCTTTAAAATATATTGGTGGTCCAAGGTATATACAAAAACAAGTAGAAAGTATATTTTCGACAATATTCATAAAGAATGGCATTTTTTTAAATGATGATCTGAATAATGATTCACTCTCACGAGTAGTTTTTTAAATATTTTCTATTAGTAATTAACATATTCTCCTTGGTTTACCATGATTGAGGGTATTATAAAAATCATGAAAAAATGCGAAAAATTGTATAAACAATTTGTTATTCATTTTAAAAGAAATTAATTGATAATAAGTAAATAAACGTTTATTAATACATACGAAAGCCGCTCTGCTAATACATACTAATTTCCAAATTTTTGAAAAAAACGTGTACCAAAAAAATTTATTTCTTTAATTAAATTGTTTATTTAATGTATAATTAAACCAAAAGTAAATAAAAATTCAAACTAAAAATTTGTTATGAACTGTAAGATAACATGTATTAATCACATTTTTTGTACCGAACCTGCTCATAACAGAGTGGGTTAGGGCCCTGGCCAGTGTGCAAGAGGTTGGGAGTTTAAATGAAAGAGAAATCAAATCCAAAATGTGTAGCATGGTGATGTGATGAGGCATCATGTGGTGTAGAGGAAGCCGGAAGTACTTCAGTAAGAACGGGGCAAAGGGGGAGAATCAAGCAAAATCTACTTCCGTTACACTTTTTCTCAAGGTCACCAATCTGAAATTGTTAATTTACTCTGTAGGGCAGAACGCGCCTCCAAAAAATAGTTTGCAAGAAAAATTTGCAATTTTAACTTTTTAGAATACAACTGTTTTAAACCAATAAAAAGTGGGTGAAATGAAAAAGAGTTAGAAATAATTAACCAATAGGTTGACTTAACGTAGTGTTTCTTAAGGCATCGGAGCGTTTTTTTTCAACTTTAAGAGTCGTCTGCGATTGGCGCTGAATCACCCTTGCTGCTGCTTCTTATAAAATTGTTGGTGATAAAAAAGAAATTTTGTTATTTCTATCTATTGTAAAATAGTCCTTATCTATTGGATTCAATTTCCTTCGGCGTTGGTATTGATGGCTACCTTTGGCTGCATGTAAATAGAACATTTGTTTTCATAGTGAGGCCTTGAAAAATTGACCGTTCTTGCTGTTATTGTCAAGTTGAGTGCCATGGTAAGTTGTGGAAAGTGTGCCCAAGGCTTTGCTGCTTGTGCCCTGATAGTGGTGTGCCATTTCTGCATAGACTTGTTCCATGCAACCTTTAAGTGTTCGGGTGTATAAGCTTCTAAAATAAGAGTATTGGAGAGCCCCTTAAAAAAGCCCATGCTGCTTTCTAAGTGCCCTGAATGCACTTCTGATAGGATTAAAAATCCTCGTCTGCTTGAGTCTGTTAAAACTCTGCAGAAGTCTGAGGATAAAATAACAAAGGCAGTCTCGTTAATTGCAACATTTCAGGCTGAGGTGAAGATGATAAGGAAGTATGTAAATAAGCTTACTGCTGACGTGGACCAGTATCCTGGCATTAAGGTGACGGTTGGTAGTCTGCCGTAGAATTTTAGCTAAAGGATGCTTCGGCTGAGTACCAGAAAAGATCGAAAAGAATGCTAAACATACTGCTATTCGGTGTTGCTAAGAACTCACACAATAAAAGAAGAAAATAAGTTGTTGGGTATAAAAAAATTCTCCTACAATTTAAATTGTAAGTCAAGCTGGGAATAAACAATATCCGTTGAATTAGTAAGCTGGAAGATTGTAAAATTCAGCCTATCATTGTGTATGAGTACAAGACTGATGTTATTGCTGTCCTATTTGGGTGACGTAATTTGCCGACTAGTATATCAGCTGCGAGAACATTAACTGCTATGGACATTATGGCCACCCAAATAAGTCTTTACCCGTCGTAGCGTCAAGAAGCTAGACTGTTTCATAATACTAGTAGCAACATTAAAAAGATCGTAAGGCTGGTTAAGAGTGTACTTACACTTGGCAAAATAAATTAAAAAAAAAAAAAAAAAGAAGTTCTCAAATCTCTGTAGAACAAGACCCTTTAAAAAACTAGATAATCTTACAATCTATTATGAAAATGTAAATGGCCTGCACACTAAGCTCTGTGCACTCGAATATAATAATAGGCTACTTGTACCTAAACCGGATGTCACGGTGGTCACTGAAACATACCTGCATGGAGGTATAAGCAAAGCTGAGTTGGGTCTGTCTGATTAGGTGTTGTGTCGAAGGAGTAGATATTAAGATGACTCTACAAGGATTGGTGATGGTGTCCTCATAGCAGTGAATAGGCAGCTTGACAGCGTTATGCTGGTCTTCAATGATATTCTTGAACAGTTGTTTGTTAGTTTTAATGTGCTGGGGTTTTCTTGTATTATTGGAGGAGCCGATGTGTGCCCCAAATCACCATTGGCTAGCTACCATCACTGTATAAATACTGTGAAGACTCTATTAGATGAACACTAATACTAAAATATTTTTCTGGTTGGAGATTTTAACTTACCCAATACAACTTGGAATGAGTTTCCTGACCCCATGCCAATCTGCACAGACGGTGATGCTCTCATGCAGGAGTGTACTCAAAAGATGGGTCATCAGGTGTCATTGCTGGGTCTTCGTCAATTTTTTCCAATCCACCCACTCAAAGATTTACCTGGTGCCGGTATTTCTTACCTGCCAGTACTAGATGAGCTGATTCCTGCAGATAGGCATTATATTTTGGCGTGTTCCGAGGTCTCTGGTATGAGCTGTTCATCTGGTATTGCTAACAGTGTGTACTTTGACTTTGGTGTGGCAGATATTCAGCGTGTCACTTCATACATGCAGGATGTAAATTGACGTTTGTTATTGGATAGTGTTGATGTCCAATTGAATGTTGTTAAGTTTAAAAATGTACCACAGAAAGTCATTAACCTATTTGTTTCGAAAAAGCGGTACAAGCCAAACACACGCCCTGCACGGTCCTCTTCAGCCTTAACTTATTTTACAAATAAGAAAAAGAGAATGCACAGGACTTGGCTAGAGTCTGGTTTGTTGTATGACTTTATCAAGTTTAAGCGATCAAGGGCTGTATGTATTAGGACGTCACATGAATGTTACAAACAATATATAAATAAAATTCTAAATGAGATGTATAAAAATATTTAAAATTTTTTAAAATATGGTAACGAGATGTGCTGTGTTCGGGATGTGCGTGCTACCATCACCCATGGAGGGCGTACTGTGTTGGTTGCCATTGAAAGGGCTGATTTGTTTCTACTGTAGGCTTTCTACTGTTACTAATCTGCTGATGTATTGTGATAGCATTGCCGAGGCTTTGGATGTAAATGCCCAAGTGGATTCAATTTACATTGATTATAAAAAGGCGTTCAATTTCATAAGCCATAAAATACTAGTCCAAAAATTTCATAGAGTTGGTCTAGGATGATCTCTGTTGAAGTGGTTTATCTCTTACCTCACTAAGTTTAAGCAGGTTGCTATTTTGGATAGGGCTGTATCTGATGGTGTAAGTGTTGAATTGGGAGTCTCACAGGGGTCATACTTGAGGCCGCTTCTATTTCTTATAAATTGTAACATCATGTTTCTATGCCAATTGAGAAAATTTTTGCATGGTTTTCAATGTCTAGATATATTTGTAGCAAAAATGTATGGGAAAAATTTACATAATTGTTTATGGAAGATTTTAAGGAAGATTAAGAAAACAATGCTTAGTTACAGCTAAAATGGATTTTCAAATTTAAAGAAAAATAATGCAAAGATTATAAACTACCAGAACCAACTATATCAATAACTTAAAAAAAAATGAAATAAACAAAACAGTTAGAAATTAAGAAACACAAAGTAGAGATCTTTTTATTAAGCTCAATAGTAATGAAAAGAAAAATTTTTAACGAAGTACTTTAAAAAGCACCAAAATTTCTATCGTATTGATGGTTTAACAGGTTCAATAAAAGCATTTTTGTACAAAACATTCATTTATTAATTTGTGTTGATAAAAAAAACAGTTATTTTTATGGTTTGGACTAGAATAGCTTCAATTTCGTTATCTAAAGTAATGACAAGTCATAGAACATTTTAGTTACCATTAGATATGACTAACATTAAAAGTTTTTTTTTCATATAAATAAGGTTACAAAAAATTACGTAAAGTTAAAGTAGTTACTTGGAGTGAAGCTCCAATGATCCCTTAAAAAGCTTTGGGAATTGTCGACAAAACATTAAAAGATTTGAGGAACAATAAATTTCCTCAGTCTAGTGGTCGAGCATGGGTGTGAAATCTAAATTTTTAAAAATAATATAAAATACTCGTTCTGACGGAGAAATTTTAAAATTGAAAAATAACATGCGTTGCACAAATAAAGACTTGGCTACGTTGTTGATAAAGATTGGAAATAGAACAATTGAATCATTTAATATTCCTGAGAAATATTGTAGAAAATTGATAACATTTGTAAAAAAGTATATGGAGATCAAGATAGTATAAATGATGACCTTAACAACGTAATTTTAACAACTTATAATGAATTATCTTAAATCTTAAGCAACGAAATTTTTTGTTCAATAAAAAGAATTAAACATGTATTACAGTATACATTATGCAAAATATAAGGGTAGTGATTGCATAGATAACAATATAGATATAAATTTTCCATTTGAAACTCTCAATAATGTACGCGAAGGCTTACCACCACATGTTCCAAATTTAAAAGTGGGTGCAGTTGTTATGTTAATAAAAACTACTTGAGAATACTTTATGGTTTGTGCAATGGAACTAAATTTCACATAACTTAATTATTCAAATTGTAAGAATCCTAATTATGTATTTATACAAAATGATCCCGAAAATAAATCAACCATTGAAAATACAGTATAGTGTAACGTATTAAAGTATATGTGAGACTCTAGACTCTTTTTTCTTGAATCTCGTAAGGAAAGGTCTTTATAACACAAGCGCAACTTTGCTTTATGAAAGCGATATCGTGAATAAAAGTCTTTAACGTAATAAGCGTTGATCATTCTCGCGATGCACGTTCTTACCAATTCCTTTCCCACACAGATTTGGTGCTAGGTGTATGGTACAGTAAGAGTCGAAATTTTTTTTATTTTTCTTATGTCGGAAAAATAAAATTCTACCAAGAAGCATACATAGTGCAGTGCTACGAGAATAAGCAATTTTAAATCAAGAGACCAAGGATCTGATCAAAGATAACAGTGCCGGTCACAGTCTACTAGCAGCGCTGAAAATAGCCCAACAATCAGGAAGACTAGGGTACTCTTTACAAATTTTCACATTCTCAAGCAGACAAACAGCGTACACTGATGAGAAATGGTCTTTAACATTTCATTCATACTGGTGTGCATATCAACTGCAACGTAAGGACATATGTAATAAAATAATGTTTGCCCCTTTACTCCCAAGGCAATAAAAGAGTGGCCTTTATTGGGTGAAGATAAGATTGAGAGGATTTTTTTGATGTATTCATTATTTCATTCACTCCTCCTTTTTATGTTTTTGTTTCTCAAAACTTAAAGCAAAAATCGCGCAAGGAAAACAGACTTAAATATGCATTGGCTTAGGGAAAATTTTTTTTTTGGAGAAACCATTTACGTAATAAAAGAATTCTAGAGCCAAGGCAAAAGTAAGTGAGTCATAACGAACCAGAAAGGTGCGAGAAACTTGACGCGAAAACTAAGGCGATAGTAATGGGCTTGTTCTGGAAAATGAGAGTTAAGCTGCTAAAGAATGCAAGGGAAATGAATACGTCACACAATGTGGCTCTAGGAATCATCCAAAATTTATCATCGATAAGTAGAGAGCCCAGAGCGGAATTTCGTAACACACTAAAGAACTCAAAACCCAAAAGCAAAGAAGTGAGCAGTTTCAACGAATCATTGGGGGAAATACTAAAAGAGCTGCAGAAATGTGCTGGGCTCGAATAGAAGAATCAAACATACTGTGTGCACAATGGGGGATGCTAATTAAACCAGAATGAACGATTTCCACTACACCAATCAATAAAGAGTCATAAGATTTTGGAGTAGAAGGCATGCAATATATGGAGTCGTAAGACCTTGGAGTAGAAGGCATGCAATATAAAGAGTCGTGAGACCTTGGAGTAGAAGGCATGCATAATCAACAGCTGTGTAATAGAGTTAATTTAATGAGTGATGAACTAAAGAGAATAAAGGAGGCCGCATTTATTGCAACGATATCATTATCAACTTAAACTCTTACAAATTAGGCTAATTTTGATACAAATAGAGATAGACAATAGGGTGATATAGCCTTGACCAAGACTCCGTATACGGAAAACATGCACCCTACACGCAATAATGACTACCTGCGCAGACCGGAGAACTTTTAGCGTTATATTCCGTCCACGCTTAGCCACATGACAAGCAATACCCCGTTCTTCGACGATGACTCAACGAATATACCACTGTTCAAGAGAATAGTGCGAATGGTCGCACATATAAATGGGCTGGAAAATGAAGTCTTTTTTTTGGGCACCCTCACTAAGAGACTGAGAGGCAAAACAGCAGAACATTTCGCACCAAGACTCACATAGTTTAAGACAGTTGAGAAGTTTATTAAAGAGCTTTCAAATAGATACTGCAGCATTCATAAAGTCGACTCGTTCATGACAAAGTTGAAAGTGATAACACAACAAGACAGTGAACCTCAAGAAAACGACGGTAGATGGGTACAAGATTGTACCACAGATTAACGACGTTGTACGAACCCGTAGTTTCTTCAGATTCAAAAACAGATCCTTAAAGTAAGCCTAAAATGAGAGGCAGAAAAGCAATTTATATACAGATTACATCCAATTTTACCTTGGAGAATAACGATTTTTAATCCGAGAACACTAAGGAAAGTGACCAACCAGGTTACAAACTACTACGGCCGCCGTTGAAAAATATTGGATGTATTGTAGGAAAAATAGACATAATCAAAGAATGCCTAAAATTAATCGCTGTCATAAACAAGAATAGATGAACAAAAAGTAACAGGAAAGAAAACGGAAAGTGTAACTACTGCCAGGAACCAGGACACTATATGAGAGACGGCCATACCCACAGACGAGATAAATGGACTCGAAAATAATAGATCAAACGACGGTTATAACTTAAATTATAACAGATGTAGAAACCGAAATATTTTTAAAAATCATAATAAAGCAGATAACTATAACTATCACACCAATTGTAGGGGCTAAAATTATAACGACGATTCAAGAAATGCAGGAAATTACTATAAAAATCACGGTAACGATAGCTGACAGTTATTATAGCAAAGAATTTTATCCATTTAACAAATATAAAAACAGCTAATACACGAATCAAGATGGTAGGAAGAACTACAATAGAGACCGTAACAGAGGTAATCAACTTCCACCAATCACATTTCCACAACAAAGAGGTGTAGCATACTAGCTTGACAATAGGATGGACAAATTGGTGGCTTTAAAATCGCAAGATGTTTGGTATGGTCCCCAAATGCCAAGCACAAATTACGAAAAGAGAACGAAGAAAGTGTGGCCGAAGAGAGAGAGGCTGCAGGAGGAAGCTTGCAGACGGATTAAAATGCGCGAAAGGAAAGTGAGAAAGAGGGCAAAGGGGAAATACGATATATATAAAATGAGAAAGCTCTCAGAACTTAGTAAGAAGCGAAAAATATGGACATGCATGTCAAGCAGAGGTAGAAGATTTTGCAATAAAAAAAAAAAACCAAAAAAAAATTGGACGCACAAGTAAAAAATCATAACCCCAAGTTTCCAGTAGATAAAAAAGGGATAGAACAGCACTCCAAAGTAACTATCAAAGTAGCAAGGATAGAGCACATACCACCATCATTAAATTAGAGAGCCCACACTTAAAGAAGGGAAAGGCAATATTTTACGCAAATTTGGGAGCAGAGATTTTTATAATAAAAAAAGATAGCCTTAACACTAACAAACTAATGTACGATAGGAACCAAGTAGCAATTTTTGGTGCAACTCATGGTGCACGTAAGACACTAGGTACGGTGCAAGCCCATCTGTATGGATCAGAGTGCAGACTACATGACGTCCCACACGATTTCCCAATTTACGTAGAAGGAATCATAGGATGGGACACGTTTAAAATGTACAACGATGAGATAAGCGTCACTGACTGTGCGATTGTATTAGAAAATATGAAAATACCTATGCTAGAGCTAGAGTGTTCCAGGACACCTACAAAATCTAAATAAATAATTTATACACGAATAAAATACAATCTTTGTTAACCAGAAGTAGGCTGGGTATCACTCCAAGAAACAGAAATAGGATTACTAGTTAGGAATTTTATAGCCAAGAAAAAACATGGTATGGTATTTGGGTAATGTAATAATATAAGTGATAAAGTAATAAATGTGCCTCTCTCGAAGGTGGAGCTGTTTAAATACGTAAAAATTGACCAAAAGCAACTGGAGGACGTTGAGAACGACACTTTATATTTGGAGGAAGTAGTGATAAGATTCTTTAATTAGAAAATAAGTGATAACAAAGGAAAAGTAGAAAATTTTATATAATATAAAAATAAGCTAAGGAAACACAAATAGGTGGACAAGATCATGCAACTCGTAGACACAGCCAGTTGCAACCATGAAAAAAAGAGCATGTAAAAAGACTGATCGAACCAAACCCTTACGTATATGGCCTTGACCGTATTTAAAACCTCTCAAGGCAATACACCTGTTAAAGCATTGAATTACAACAATGTCAGATAAGCCCATCGTGGCAAAAAGACACAGAAATCCACTGGTTATGAAGAATAAAATGAAAATCGAAATAAAAAATGCTTAAACAAGGGATAATTAAACCCTTCACCTCCCCATAGAGATTAAACACTTGAACTGTCGTAAAATAACTGGTTTCAAATAATAAAAAAAAGGTGTGAGCCGTAACAAAATTTTAAATGTCAAACGAAGTTACAGTGGGTTCATGTTACCCGCTATCGTTTCAGAGTGACATCTTAGAGACCTAGCGTTGGCACGTTAGATTATAGTAGTGGACCTCAAATCGGAATTTTTCTAGTTGGAAATACATGAAGATGATGCACATAAAGCAGTATTTTTGGGCCCAGACGGGCATTCCTAATACAAAAGAATGCCAATGGGCTGCAAGGACTTGCCAAATACATTTCTAAGGGCTATTGCACTATTACTCGCCATTACAAGGTCACTAAATAGAAGTGTATTTTGACGACATGATGATTGTTTGCCCTAACCTTAAGAAATACGAAAGACGATTCATGGAATTGTTAATACGGCTGGCAGCTGCAAATCTGACGAGTGAACCCAAAAATTATTAATTTTTAAAAAAAGAAGCGAAAGTGCTGGTTCACATCGTAGGCAATGGGCAGATACAGATTGACCCGAAGGAACTTAAAGTGGCCAAAAATTACCCTCGACCGACAGATGTCAAAAAAGTGGAACAATTTCTAGAATTTGTAGGCTACTACCAGCGATTTTTCAGAAATAATCCACAAATTACCCAATCTGTGTCAAGACTCTTAAAAGCGGAACCTGTATTTAAATAGGGCCACCAATAAAAGCATGCATTCAAAATCCTTATGGATACACTATGCAGTGAACCTGTACTTATCGCCCAAGGGTTAGAAAAAACTTTCATCGTGATGACAGATGCATCGGACTATGCACTGGGAGCAATCCTTAGTCAAGGTAGGAAAAGACAGACGGGGTGAATACGCGTAACGTTGTTTGTAAGAAAGCAAGTTTTGTTATTTTACATATGACAAGGAGCTGCTGGCAACTGCATTCGCTAAAGAGCAATTCAGACCTTATTAATGTAGACACATGTTTACAGAAATCAGGAATCACGAACCTCTGCAACGTTTTCACTCATCAAAGAAACCATCTGGTTAAATAGACTTAGAGCAGAACTTCGGGTTATGAATTAGAAGTTATACATCATCCGGGCATAACAAACAGGCTATCCAACGTGCTTTCATGTAACCCAAAAATACACAAAGGGCATCCAAACTCAGAGTGTCCTAGACAAAAGCTGTATGAACTAGTCAACCAACAGGAAAGTGCAGGGAAATTCAATAGCGATGGACCCCTGGCTAGAGTTTTGAAAGTTCGAGGAACAGAAAAAGAAAGAAAACAAGAAAAACCAAAAAAGAGAGCAATCGAAGAAGGGGGATGCTGATTAAAAATCGGAGGAGCCGGGCGGGGAAAACTCACAGAGTCGACAAGTGCCAAGAGAAGAGAATAGCCTAATGGTACCAACTGTCACAGGAAAATAAAAGCCCGTTTTACAAGGGCCAACAGATGGGAAGTCAGACTACTTAACAAAAGAGCCAGAATTTCAAAGAGGGATAAGAACTACGAATACACCCACAATACTAGAGACACTTGTTAAATTAGGAAAAGGAAGCAAACGATAACTCAATACACTACACAGACAGAGACAGTATTTTTTAGTCACACCACAAATAATTTAACCATCAAAGGAAATAATAATAGCAAATCATGATGCACCAAGAAAATAATGTACAGGGACACATTCAGAAATAATTATCGAAAAACAAAAAATTATCGGGAAAGCAAAAGAACATACGGGACAGAACACTAACTCTCCAATAGATATGGAAGCAACAAGAGAGCCAGATATACATGATTAATAGGAAGGTAAATCCAAAGAACTTGGGGCCCAAGTAATGATCGACAGTAAAAGACGCGATATCGAAGTCAAGCCAGGAATAAGGATGAATGTATGGAAGCCTAACGAGACCAAACCCGTACAAAACATGGCATCACAGATGAGAAGGAATACCAATAGAACTCCACACAGCCAGCACGAGAAGACCACGTTAAATGAATATGAAAACCAAGCAAGAAAAAAATCTAATGCACTATCTGAAACCGCTACACTACTAGATAAGTGGTTGGAATGTCTAAGAGACAAAAAGGGATGAGAAACTTATGAATGCGTACAACCTGATAGAACCCTGAAAAAATATCAAAAAGACCATCCTACTCACCTGGAAATTGTTTGTTCCACAGTCTTATATTTTCATTTGGTCTCAACCTATCAACCAGTGAGCTGCAAAAAATGCTGGGCAATTCAAATTTATTACAAAAATGCAGAGCCAAAGAAGGTGGAAGAGATATAAGAATCACAAACATCATATGTGGAATGATGACTGCATATATCAATTTTTTTAAGAATTCAAGAAAAATATTTCGAATTCGAAAAAAGGTCGAAAGACAAGACAGTCATACATCCACCATAGATGGGAAAGTTTAGAGTATGTAAAACGCGATTACCAACCGACATTACACCATGGGCACCAAAGGGAAAGGAAGATCTAACAGGTCTACAAAAACTGAATAAGATCGAGAGCAACCTATTGAAGTACTTAGACAGTCTAGTATTTATGACAATGACAGAAAGGGTACCCAACACATAGGTCATAGATGCGCTTTACGAGAGAGGATATATTAATCTGTCACGCATGAATATCGAAGAAACAAGCGTAGAAAAAGCTGAAGGGACAAATGCAAGAGGAGTAAAAGTTATGCACATATATGTAAAGTCACATTTCGAAGAAGCGATGCTAAAATTAAACGGCCCTTAAAGAGGTTACAGTTTCAAATGAAATAAAAACACATGGGGTCGTTAAGGACCTAGCAATCCTGAATTTTACTGAGTGGAGATACTTTATCGATATCTTTGAGAAAATATTCAAAGATGTTGGACAAGCAGCAGTACTCGACACAAACACAATAGTAATCCCACCAGCATATCAAAGATTCAACATTAAAAAATACTATGAAGTAGTAATAGGTAGACATAAGGGTATTAACAAGACATATAACAGAATTACCAAGGGCTACTACTGGAGAAACATGCGCACAGATATGAGACAAGTCATTCTGGGATACGCATTATGACAAACGAAAAAACTCGTCAAAATCAAAAATAAAGCAAGCCATGATCATTACAAACGCACCGAGTAGACTGCTCGAAAAAATTATTATAGACTTTTACGGACACACATATACTTTCAATGCAAGACTGGCTGACGTAATTTATCAATCTCGCACCTGTAAAAAAAGTTCCAATCGAAGAAACGGTAAAACGATTACAGATAAGTTTAAAGCGTACTTTGGGCCACGAGAACATTAATTATCTAACCAGGACACTTATTTCATAAACAAAAGTATAGACAAACTCGCAAGGTCGTGTAAAATAGACAAAGTGGGCAGCATGGTATCCCATCCACAAATTAATAGCACCATCGGATGAATGCACCATACTCTTACGGCCTACGTCAAGGCCTGTATAGAACAAAATAATGTGCGTGCACACATACAAGCTTGCCAGACGTGAAATTAATATTTCAAAAAAGTTAGTTGAGACCCTGACTCTGGCGGGCCAAGGGGCGTCAAAGAAAAACATTGAGGAGCCAATTCAAAGGTTTATTGGGTTAATTAGCCAATGACATAAAAACAATTTTCCCTTGTTTTAAGAAGGGCTGAGTGGAGGGGGGGGTTATACATCAGGTAAGAGGGCCGAGAAAGGGGAGTGTAAACACCCTTAGTTAAATGACTTTATAATATAGGAAGATATAATACATGGGTATATAATTTATATATACGCATATATATATGGGTAATTCTCTATCAAATCGTGCGGAAAAAATAGATCTTTCTGAAACTTAAGGAATATATTACAAACAACGTGACAAATGCCGATAAATTTTTTTAGATTTTTTAGAAGTCACCACAGCGAGCTATGGACCCCTAAACTTTTAATTTTTGGCGTTTTTTAAGATTTATTGTAATTTTTAGCTCAATATTCCTCTTAAAAGATCAATTTTTGTAAAAATATGCAATACACACAGAAATCTGAAATTCCCTGAATTTTCTGAAAAAGATAGTTTAAAGGCCCAAAAGTAGATTTCATAACCTTAAAATCGAAAACTAAACTTTGAAAATTGAAAAAGAAGGCATGCGATCCAAGCTTTCAGCCTCAAAAAATTTATGGTGTCAGCTCAGTGTGCTAGGAATATGCTCCCACAAATCTAGTTATGGTAGTTTTATGGTGTAGCCAGAAAAAGTAAAGATAGACGGAGTTATTGCCGAAAATTCACGTAAATTGCAGTATTTCGGTATTTTAACAACAGTTGCGCCATCTACAGGTACGTAGTGTTTTATTTTTATCAATAACATACAAAATAATTCATTAACTATGCAATGTTAAATTGAAAAAAAAATTAATTGTCACCTATACGTACACGTTACGATGGCTGGAAACACTCTAAAATTACCCTCGAAATTTATTTTACTTTTAAAGTATGAATCACAAAATTTTATTAGATATTTGCTTTGTTTTGACAGAAGTAATAGAATAAAGCTTATTCTATAGGTTAAAAGAACACTCAAATTATTTTAGCAATTACGTATAGTTATTTTTAATTATGTACCGGTATGAGACTTGGTTGATTGCAATACGTTGTGTTCCTTAAATTTTATTTTTTGCTTCCTTCAAAGCATAGTTTTATATGTAAGTACACCTTCTTTAAGAGATGTAGGTATAGTACACCTTTGCAGAGTGTATAACCATCCCATTTCAGGCTGCCCACTTTTGGAATAGGCTCTTTATCACAGTAATGTATTACTTTTTCGGGGTTGACAGAGCCTTTAAGTTTTCTTATTTACAAATGTCTCCGTAGCATGTTAAATTCATTGAACACCAAAAAAGGATAATCTTGTAGTGAATTTTTCAAACTCTATTGAATAAATTATTTCTTTTGACCTCTAAAATGTAGGAAAATGAAAAAAATTGAGAAATATTTCCCTAGAAATGACAAAAAGTCTCAATAAAAAATACTTTTTTTCGCCTTCTCTAACAACGAGTGATAAAGTGTGCTACAATTGTCGACTTTGTGTAAATGATGAATGTAAATTTGAAAAGTCATCAAAAAGTAAGAATTTATAATACTTTATTTACCTGAGACTCCTACCTGAAAATCATAATATTTGTCTCGCAAAATGTAGGTTCTAGTGAAGGTGAGGTTTACAACGAAGATATTTCCAGTATTGTAGACGATTTAATTGATGACGAAGTGTCGACCGTAGAAGTTTCAGTGAGTAACTTAAAACACCTTACCAACTTGCTCAATAATTTAAAAATTAAATTCCACAGTTGCAATACAACAAAACACGAAAAGTTAAAAATTTTAACAAGTCTACCTGCAAGTTGAACCTACACTGACACACAAATTCATTTGAAAGTATCAAAGTATATGTTTTCATTAAGCAGACAGTTGCAAAGTGCAAAAGGAATAATGTCTACTATTGGAGTAAAAAAAGGTATAAAGAGAATAAAACCATAATGCAATAAGAGTGCAATAATTAAAATATTCATTTCACAATTCTTGAAAATTGGTGTGGTTTATTAATAGTCTTATTTATTTCTATACGACACTTCTTTCAGGTAAATCTTTATCACAAATGACTGAGAATTTAATAGTAAGTTTTTACGAAGATAATACGTACATGTTACCTGGAAAAAAAGATTATGTGACTGTAAAAAATGAGAATGGTGAGGCACAAAGCATACAAAAACGTTTACTTCTGTGCAATTTAAATGAACTGTGTGCATTATTCTGTGAAGACTACCCTAATGAACCTGTTGATTTTTCTACGTTTGCAAAACTAAGGCCTTAATATTATTTGCTTGCTGGGAGCAGTGGTACTCATTCTGTGTGTATTTGTTCGAAACATCAAAATGTGACTTTGTTAATGGATGGTAATGTATAAGTTATATTTTATATCTACCCAACAAACACAATATGCACAGAACTTACTATTTATAAGTTTTCTAAATTAACTTATGTTTTGTACACTAAAGTTTGTTTAAAAAAAGTATTAATTTTCAGGTTGTAACTAATCGCAACTTACAAAGAACGAAAAAACTGCTCTTAAAAACTTAAACGATGTCTTGAATTTTGTAACTTGTGATCAACAATCTTGTACTTCACCATCAAACTGTTATTTTAGTAACTGCTCAAAGTGCCTAGGTGTTGATAAGTTGCAGATTTTTTTGAACAAAATTTTTGAAGTTTCACTAATTGAAGAGGTCATCTATTACCAATGGGTGCCAACTCCTGTAATGACTTTGAAAAACATTATTGATAAGTCGCATGATTTTATCCAATATTTTTGCGGTAAGGTTACAAAGTTATTGCCTCATGCATTCGTTTCTTACCAGCAGAGTTTATTTTTCAAAGAATTAAAAAACAATTTGAAAAATAGTAAGTTTGTCATTAACTTAGATTTTGCAAAAAAACTACGCCTTTATCGTCCAGTATGCTCCACCTGGCTTTCATTGGAACAATAACCTAGGCAACAGTATGTCACGACGCCGTTGCAGTTCATACATATCAACAAATAATTATTAATTATTTAATGCAAAATTTCACAGTACGAAAAATAAATTATTATACTGATGGTGCTCTACAGCAATTTAAAAACTATAAGAATATTTTAAACTTATTTTATCAAGAAAAAGACTTTGAAGTCTTAGCAGAATGGCACTATTTCCCAACAGCTCATGGAAAAGGAGCATGTGATGGGTAAGGAGGATCTGTTAAAAGGTCTGCAGCGAAGGCAAGTTTAAGATTGCTAACGGACAAAAATATTTTAACTCCTTTAGCTTTGTATGATTGGTTGAAAAGTTGTGGTAATTATAAGACCATTTACTTTGCATACTCGGAGAAAATTAATTACAATAAAAATGTGAAAAAGTTGACTGTTCGTTTTAGAAACAGAAGCCGAATTGTAGATTTGCAGCAACAACACTGTATAATACCTATCGTCAATGAGAATATTATAAGATGTAAGGTTTTTTCGAGTAGTGACAAGTACTCGCAAACAAAAATGGAGTAAATATTAGAAATTAATGTTTTAATTAACATTTTCAGTTGTTAGTAAATAGTCTATTAAATAACAATTTATCTAAAAAATATAAACTATGTGTCATCGTATTAATTTGGTCAAAACAAAGCAAATACGTAATAGAATTTTGTGATTCATACTTTAAAAGTAAAATCAATTTCGAGGGTAATTTTAGAGTGTTTCCAGCCATCGTAACGCGTACGTATAAGTAACAATTAATTTTTTTTCAATGTAACATTGCATAGTTAATAAATTATTTTGTATATAATTGATAAAAATAAGACTGTACGTAGCTGTAGATGGCGCAACTGTTGTTAAAATACCGAAATACTGCAATTTAC
>NW_019379665.1:811452-851994 GCF_000648655.2 Copidosoma floridanum
GATAAGGTAACACCACTCGAATATATATATAAAAATAAGAAAAAAAATAAAGAAACCTCCAAGAAAACTTCATAAGCATTATTAATTGTTGATAGTTCTGTACGATGTATCTAACGAATGTTGAAAATTAGTAAGTTTAAGACAATTATTTGAAATTTGAAATATTTTAAAAATTTTCATCAGTGTACATGTGAGGCTTCCGCCCTCCCTGAAAAAAAATGTGTGCACTCCTTTCAAATGCATTTTAAGCAAATGTTAAACAGCAAAAACAAGTAAACATTAATAAATGCTGGAGGTTCAGTAAACAGAATTTAAGAGCGCGCATGTAGTACATGGAGTATTAGCAACTCACAAGTACCATAATGTGTAAAGGTAGAGCCATACTCTCAAATTGGCTAGCATAATTCAACTTTTTACGTGTACTAAGATCATTGCTTTGGCTATTGTTATAGCCTGTACATAATATAAGCCTTGGAAGGCTAATTAGGAACCACATACTGGTTATATCCGCAAAATATAAATAAATGAAATTTTTCCTTATCTCGAGGATACAGACCCACTTAAGAATATATAACTAGTAAAATGACGAGGGTACAATAGCAAAAAAAAATTTAGAAAAATAGAGGGGTAGTTCAACAAACAAAAAAAGTTTGAAAGAAAGAAAGGGAGGTAGTAATTTGCGATAACTAGTAGATAATAGAAATTTACAAAAACTGCTAGGATAAAAATAAAGGGCCCTAGTTATTACATAAGTTTTTACTTACATGACAGTATTGCGCAATAGTATACACAAACTGTTTCGCAAAATTGTGTCAACGGGGACAGTACATGGAAATCCTCCTAAGGCAAGAAATCGCGTTGTCACACAAGGAGTATCAAGAATCAGCTTCGAAAACTCACTCAGCCGAGCAAACGCCTCAGAAAGTGCACTCTCGCTAGACATCGTAGAAAAAAAATAAAAGTTCTGTAAATTTAAGGGTAAAACAGCGAAGTAAGTCAGCAAGCATGTCCACGGCATGGAGAGAAGAAGCAAACAAAGAATATCCATTTAATCCCTTTTCAAAACTTTACCTCACAAGAGAAGATAGAGGAGGAGTAGCAGAAAAATATAGTATTAGTAAATGTTAGAATGAAGAATACTAGAAAAATGTAACGACACAGGTCAAAACAAGAATACAGAATACACTGTCGTGAAATAATTTATACCTTTGAGCTCATCTTGATCAAAATATAAGTCATTGTAAGGCGACTGATCATCAAACTATCTGACTCTGCAATGTTCACGAATATATTATATGACCTCACGGGCAAGATGGGATGCTCAACCTTGAAACCGACTATTCACATACCTAATAACCAAATCATGTACACCCGCAAACGCTAATGCGAAGTAGAAGATAACGTATTGAAACATATCTGAGATGAGAAATTTTCAAAAAAGCTAAAAAGAAATAATAATGATAATAATACTAAAATAATCAATAATATTCATACGGAAAACAAAAAGCAAGATAATTAAATACATGAAATATTATATAATTATACAGAGAGAGAGCCACATTCACATTTCGAACAGGGGAAAAGATTTAAAAAAAGTACGGTACATACGGTAATACACTGAAATAGATACTTATCGATGGAATATGAATAATTTCAGGACAGGTATTTATCACAGGGACTTGAACGCGTGTCTGTAGGCAGAAACCAGAGTTCGTAACGAATAGCCATCAGTTTTATGTATTCCAGGGTACAATTGAAGATACTAGAGCAGCTTCGGTGGTCAATAACATAGATAAATAATTAGGTTAGTATTAACCACAGACTTCCCCGTTGGCTACAACCAGTAAAAATTGAAAAATCATACCAAAATAGACTTATCGTTCTACCTCTCGCTAGAACCCAAATTAAGTTCAATTTGCAAACAATTGTGAAAAAAAGTTGATCATTACCACCTAAAGCGGCTCAAAGATTCAGACTGCAAACAATTAACGATAAAATAATGGAAGCTATGGAACCCTCACATACGATTGACTAACCTACTACAGAAAATTAATAATCAACGTGAAATAAGAATAATGCTCTGAGAGGGGGGGGGGAATTTTTAAATTTTCATTCGGAACAAAAAAAAGGGACGATCGTAAAGCGTCAACAGATTTGCTCGACTCAGATAAAAATAATACACATAATCATAATCATAAATATCAATAAAGAAAAATATTAAAGAACTACAAAAAAGAGATAGTTGATCAATTGCAACTATAAATACACTGGATGGTTGCGTGAAGTAGTACATGGTAGACTGTGACTTTATAATAAATTCAGTCCTCTTTAGGGCAAGAAGACTAATACACCCAAGGCTGATATCATCTGTGATTTTTAATAACTCCAAGATATAGCACTAACCATCCAGACCCTAGCTGGTTTTTCTAGGTGAAAAATCTTAAATTAGTCCGCTCAGAATAATAAACATATTTGAATTAACAATTTTAATGCAGAACAATCAATTAATATACCATATAAGCATCCCACTGCTAGATATAAAATACACCGATCCATACAGAATTTTACCCTTGTCAACAAAGCAGGATGGTCTAAGCAGTTGAAATACTTCTGCTTTAATATGGACAAAGCATAAATACATAGCCATAAATAAGAAAATCAACACACACGTGGCCATACCGGCTCTCGAAGTTGTTAGCTGTAAGAAACTGCAAGAGTTATTCATCTGCAAACATATGAAGCCAATAAAAGAGATAAGGTAACACCACTCGATGCAAGGCTTATAGTACAACCCAACGTAAGCAATTAAACAGAATTTTCGGTCAAAATCGTAGAACTGCAAGACTCGTACTAGGCCCAATTCCACGCACCAAACCCTTGGGCCTTTACAACAGTACAAGAGAAATCATCGTTAATAGAGTGCCACAACTCAAACCATAAAACAATTTCATTAAAAGGCACAGGAACTCTACGGCTAAAAACAGACTGTGCTGCTAACAACAATAATATACAGTCTTAAGCCACCCTACAGTCCCCCTCAGCACCCCCTCTAAACAAGGTCGAATTCTAACAGTTTTTAAGTAATTTTAAATGGAATAAATTTTGGTTAACCATTATCCATCCCTTCTCAACCCCCCACTTAATTTTGACAAGCCCCCCGGAAGCCCTCCATCTCCCCCCATCCCTCAACCACCCTTCTAAGGTTAAGTTATGTTGTTTTTAACTATATTTTTATCGGGTTACATTTTTGTTTAGCCACCCCTCCTTTACCCTCCCCCTTTTATAATTTTATATTCCAATAACCAGATAATTCAATAAGCCTCTCTTATAATTTTTTTCTTTAAAAGAACTCCCTTTAGCCTTCCAACAGCAGCATCTCTTAATAGAGTAAAATTATATCAGTAAACATGTCATATTTAATTTCATTACTTTTTACACCCCCACTGTCAGCTCTCCTCATACTTTTTCAGAATACCTCTCAGCCTTCTCACAATTTCTGAACAGCCAGTTTCCACCACTTCTTAGCTCCGTGTTATCATTTCTCATTCGAATGTAATAATTATGTTGACTGTATAATTTATCAGCACATTTTCATACTGTCAGTTTGGACCAATTTTTTTTGGGTTAAATTTTTGTTTAGTCCCTTTCTACCCCCTCTCATAACTTTGTAACCCAAAAACCAAATAGTCTAAGATAATTTTGAAGAACTCTCTCCAGTAATCTTTCAGCTGCATCTCTAAATAAAGTAGAATTACATCGGTTTTCATATCATTTCTAGTTGTATGACTATTTGCACCTTCTGTCTCAGCTCTCTTTACAGTTTTAAGAAAGCCCCTATTTTCTAGCACATTAGCACATTTCTGCTCCACCGTTGAGATAGTGCTATGGCACGCTGATTATTTTTTTCTTAAGTTTTCTAAAAGCGTATTTATTGCATTATTGAAAATATATAAGACCATGACATTGTATTTTTATACTTAATCAATAACAACGAATAAACTTAAAGAACATGTACCGTGGACCTTACTTGTAGCCTTACTGACCATGGAAAAGTAGAAATCTTAATAATATTTTATACATATGATACATATTTTTTTACTTATAATTTATATTAGTTACTCAATTAAGATTATTTCAGAAAAACGCAAGAAAGCTAGAATATAAGAAAAATTTTTTTATATTAATTTCAATGTAACTTGTATGTTTTATTTTTTACGAGTAAAATTTAATTCTATCTTATTGTTCACGATATTTTTAAATTAGTTGCAAGGTGTTGTCATGGAGAGATTTACATTTAAAGTAACAGAAATTTTAATTCAATTTTTTTCATTTTTTTAATGTGATACTCATGCACTAGTCAATTTAATAACGTTCAGTTACTCACTATCAGAGCTTGGAATAGCATATATATCTAATTCAGGAATGATTGCATCCTCATACTGTAGGCTAGAATCTCGTATTAATACACCTTGTGGTGATTCGGGGGGTGTAGCCATTCCAGTCATACCACTCCAACTCCATAACCGCCTAGAAACAATAATGATTAAATATTTACATAGTCATAAGTGTGATACAATCGAATAAAAAAGCGTTTAAAACGAATGAAAACAAAGAAACATTAAATCAACTAATTAGACTATTTATAGTTAGATCGATGAAGTTCTTACAATTTGGAATTATAAGAAACAAAAGCTAGTAAGAACAAGTTTGCAAGTCTGTTGCTTATTGTTAGTTTAATACTGAGGAGTATGCAGACATAATTTTTTTTTTATAGTATCAAAATTTATCAGCAAAATGAAAAAGTATTTATAAATAAACAGGAATGTAGAAACAAGTTCTAAGTGGATCGATGTTAAGTAAGAATTATTTCAAGCCTACGGCACAACCTTTGATTTATCTTTATTACAGTAGTTATTTTCTGATCTTAATGAATGTAGAAAACTAATGCAACGGAAGAAAGAATTGCTTCAAAACATAGTTGTCAATAAGGAAACGATTGGTTTTGATTTTTAACTCTTGATATAATTAAAGTTAGAATTTTCTTAGTTAGGTTTTTGATTTATTGATTGTTATCCAAGAACTGAAGAATTCTGAACTTTCAACCACTTATATCGCAAGTAGCAAGTAAAGTTTTAAAGAATTGCTTCTATTTTAACAAACAGTCTTGAACGTATGATCAAAAAATTAATTTTTTAGTATAACATTAATTTTAAATGTAATAACAATTATATTTATTAAAAGCTAACAATATTTTTTTTTGTACAGTGTTGTGGGCATAGAAAAAAAAGCCAAAGTACAGCTTATGAGACAAAACGAATATAATCAAATTGATATTGGTAGATAGTTTGTTTCATGCCAGTGTTTCAAAAAAAAAGTAGTATAAGTTTTTCATACTTGACATAAATTGTAAAGTTGCTCCTTCTAAGCTTATGCGACATATAGATTAGGTTTTTATTAAACAAATTAATTTTTTGAAATGATTTAACAGTCTTTATCTTGTAATTTTTTTGCAAATTTTGTNAATTATCTAGATATGTTTTAATGTGCTATGTAAGAGGGAATACTCATATAATCCTCTAGTTTAAAAACTCGTTTCTATAAACTTGTATTTTTTCAGATAACTCAATAGACAAATTTTATGAGAATCTGACATTACTACGTATGGCATCAGCCTTTTAAGCTTTGATATTATTATTTTTAAATCTTCCCAAGTTACTACTTCCACTGTTTCAGCAGCATTGGCATTAACTGGAGCTAGGGGTTTGTAAATAATTTGAAAGTTTAAGTAAGCACTCTTTAGTTTTTTTTTTTACATACGTTGACAGTCTATTCTATTTTTGGACAGCCACTCGTGTCTTTATTAGCATGTAGCAACAGCGATAAAATTCGTATTTCGATTTAACATCAAGACTTGTGTCCTTTCCCACCCAGAAATTCTTTATATATTTACAAAAGTTTGTTTAAATTTTTAAGGTCACCATAATTTCGATACAACGCGTAATTATTATGTGTTGCAATATAATATGCATGCTTATTTTCCAAATTTACATTATGGCAATGATTGTATGCCTTTATTAGGCAAACATTATTTTCTCAATCGTATACATTTAATCGTTCTTGATTGTTCATAACAAAACGAGTCATTAAAGAATGCTCTGGTAGATGTGAGGCTAGAATTTGAGTCACATGTTATTTTACATCCAGTACATCAGTTTAATGCTTTAGTTTACATGACTGTATCGTTTAGTATCGTTTAATGAGTAAAGATGTCAAGAAACTTCTGTAAAGATATACAAAGCCGATTTATGGCTCTGCTAGCATCAATTTATTCTCAGTCATCAAGGATGAGGGCCAAATCAACAGTTAGGCTCAGAAAGTAAAAAATAAACGACGGCAAAAAGAATGATAAAAATTTATGAAGAAAAATGGCATAAAAATACAAAGGTTAAAAAAACAAAATTCGTGGAAAAATTAAAAGATAAAGACTGTTAAATTATTTCAAAAAGTTGATTTGTTTAATAAAAATCTAATCAATATGTCGCATAAGCCCAGAAAATCAACTTTACAATTTATGTTAAGTATTAAAAACTTTCAACTAAAAACAACGATAGTGATAGAAACAAGAAATCTTGGCTGAAATCTTAGTCAATAAGTATTTATCTAACAAAGAGTCTTGTAAAGGCTATCAAATTAAAAAAAATAATAAAATGAAATAATATGTTATAATGGGGAAAAATAAAGTATATCGTGGACATGCAAGGTTTTACGACACCATGTTATGCTTATGTTCTCAAAAAACTAGATATATTTCTACTTATTGCTCACGACACCTAAGTTCAAGGATGTTTTAAGGCACTTTCTACCCAGCGAAGATAACCACAAAATTATAAGCTTGAAAACTCACACCTCAAACTTGACTATCATAGATAAACTAACTGGAACTAAGGAAAAATTGAATACACAAAAAAAGGAGACTTTATATGAGAGAATAATAAAAATGCTTTGAAGTTACTTGTTTTTGGAGATCTAAAACAAAAAGAGCTTAAAATGTCTATAATTAGCTACCAGTTAATGATTAATAGGTGCAATTCATGGTTTAGGAAATACTTCGTTAAAATGTAATAAAAATGTAAATAGTAAATAACGAATTAGTGCTAGTCTAACCTAACGTGTCTAAGCGGAGATATTGAGGAGGGAAAATTCAAATTGTCATTTATGTAGAATTTTCTATTAAACAAAGGCGGATAAATTTTAAGTAAATTCTAAATTATCGAGTACATTAGGTATTTCATTTTCTTATTATTAACGCAAATAATCGCGATTACTCAAATATAATTAATACATGTGGAAATTGAAGATACAATTTCCTTAGAATCATATGATTGAATAAATATAGGATAATTAAAAATAAATTGATTGNTTTACTGAAATAGACAAAAATGTTCGATAACTGATGGTCAAGTTCAGCAGTATCTTGTTAATTTTAAGGTAAGCTTTGGAACTCAAAGCTATGTCGTAAAGCTAAGTTAAATTACTGATTCCTTATAAATTTTTGTGATCAAACTGAGCACAATCTACCATTTATGATTTATGAATAATAAATGAATTGAACAGCCTTGATTTACATCAATACTCATAAGTCCGACTTCGTAACTATAGCATAATTTATCATGGAAAAATATTTCTAAATGATTACTTTTTTATTTTTTTGGTACGTAATTTATAAACATAGCTAGCCATCTAATTTTCTTAGTAGGTGATACGCTTATGAATAGGAGATTATGTATAGTCGGCAATATGAGCAACTTTGCTCTTTTACACAGGGCAGTGAACCCGCCCTGCGACATATAAACACTAACATTGTTTGTGTGTTGGTTCCTAGTCTTAGAGTTTCCTCGGTACATATAATATTCTTAGCCGATTATTACCACCACTAATTAACCGGAGTTATACTAATAGGAAGGGAAGTCGTAACGCTAGCAGAGCCATAAATCGGCTTTGTATGGCTTAATAGAAGTTGCTTGACATCTTTACTCATTAAATGATACTAAACGATACAGTCATGTAAACGAAAGCATTAAACTGATGTACTGGATGTAAAATAATATGTGACTTAAATTCTAGCCTCACATCTACCAGAGCATTCTTTAATGACTCATTTTGTTATGAACAATCAAGAACGATTAAATGTATATGATTGAGAAAATAATGTTTGCCTAATAAAGGCATACAATCATTGCCATAATATATATAAATTTGGAAAATAAACATGTATATTATATTCGAAATTAAAATCACCTTAAGGATAATACTGTGAATTTAAATAAAGTTTTACATTTCTTCTATTGCAAAGATCAAACATACTAGCACTTACATTGTTCAGTTTTTTTGGTTAGTCAAACAGGGTTAAATAACGTAACGTGGCATTTTTAACTAATAATATGTCCTAATTATCTAGATATGTTTTAATGTGCTATGTAAGAGGGAATACTCATATAATCCTCTAGTTTAAAAACTCGTTTCTATAAACTTGTATTTTTTCAGATAACTCAATAGACAAATTTTATGAGAATCTGACATTACTACGTATGGCATCAGCCTTTTAAGCTTTGATATTATTATTTTTAAATCTTCCCAAGTTACTACTTCCACTGTTTCAGCAGCATTGGCATTAACTGGAGCTAGGGGTTTGTAAATAATTTGAAAGTTTAAGTAAGCACTCTTTAGTTTTTTTTTTTACATACGTTGACAGTCTATTCTATTTTTGGACAGCCACTCGTGTCTTTATTAGCATGTAGCAACAGCGATAAAATTCGTATTTCGATTTAACATCAAGACTTGTGTCCTTTCCCACCCAGAAATTCTTTATATATTTACAAAAGTTTGTTTAAATTTTTAAGGTCACCATAATTTCGATACAACGCGTAATTATTATGTGTTGCAATATAATATGCATGCTTATTTTCCAAATTTACATTATGGCAATGATTGTATGCCTTTATTAGGCAAACATTATTTTCTCAATCGTATACATTTAATCGTTCTTGATTGTTCATAACAAAACGAGTCATTAAAGAATGCTCTGGTAGATGTGAGGCTAGAATTTGAGTCACATGTTATTTTACATCCAGTACATCAGTTTAATGCTTTAGTTTACATGACTGTATCGTTTAGTATCGTTTAATGAGTAAAGATGTCAAGAAACTTCTGTAAAGATATACAAAGCCGATTTATGGCTCTGCTAGCATCAATTTATTCTCAGTCATCAAGGATGAGGGCCAAATCAACAGTTAGGCTCAGAAAGTAAAAAATAAACGACGGCAAAAAGAATGATAAAAATTTATGAAGAAAAATGGCATAAAAATACAAAGGTTAAAAAAACAAAATTCGTGGAAAAATTAAAAGATAAAGACTGTTAAATTATTTCAAAAAGTTGATTTGTTTAATAAAAATCTAATCAATATGTCGCATAAGCCCAGAAAATCAACTTTACAATTTATGTTAAGTATTAAAAACTTTCAACTAAAAACAACGATAGTGATAGAAACAAGAAATCTTGGCTGAAATCTTAGTCAATAAGTATTTATCTAACAAAGAGTCTTGTAAAGGCTATCAAATTAAAAAAAATAATAAAATGAAATAATATGTTATAATGGGGAAAAATAAAGTATATCGTGGACATGCAAGGTTTTACGACACCATGTTATGCTTATGTTCTCAAAAAACTAGATATATTTCTACTTATTGCTCACGACACCTAAGTTCAAGGATGTTTTAAGGCACTTTCTACCCAGCGAAGATAACCACAAAATTATAAGCTTGAAAACTCACACCTCAAACTTGACTATCATAGATAAACTAACTGGAACTAAGGAAAAATTGAATACACAAAAAAAGGAGACTTTATATGAGAGAATAATAAAAATGCTTTGAAGTTACTTGTTTTTGGAGATCTAAAACAAAAAGAGCTTAAAATGTCTATAATTAGCTACCAGTTAATGATTAATAGGTGCAATTCATGGTTTAGGAAATACTTCGTTAAAATGTAATAAAAATGTAAATAGTAAATAACGAAATAAAAATTTTTTAAACAAATAATAATCAACATAAGTTTATGTGAGAAAAAAGCGCAAGTCATAAGAAAACTCACTTTTATTTTCACCATGCCAAATTTATAATTAACACCACTCAATCGAGATTAAGTTAGGGCTTTGTTTTTGTTCAATCAGTCGAGGTTACCAGGATTTCAGCCAATGGAGCCCTTTAGACGGTAATATTATTTGTTCTTTAAAAACCGGATGCATCCTTCTTAAAGCCTTTTAAAATTCTAACTAACCACATTTAATTAATATCGAAGCAAAACAAGCGTAAGCGGTAACCAATAACAGTAATTTAAAATTTTTTTCAAGTTGATTTGTGTGAATGTATATAATTTATACGTTGTGACAATTTTATTAGAAAAGAGAAATGCATATTTATTATTTTTAGAAGTTCTTTTTTGAGTTATTAACAAAAAAATAATGTGGACGTTATAAACGCAACATTGAGACAGAAAATATTATAAACGAGCTGGTTTTAAAAAAGCGTTAAAAATATCTGATTAAGACAGTCTTTTGCAATGTAAAGTCTATAAGTAGCCGTCAATGAAAAATATGGTGTCTACTTATGGACATTAAATTACACAAAAACGTGTTATTTTTCTTTTTTTAATGCTTTGTTATTAGCAGACTACTGTTAGAAAATTTTTTGACATCATGAAATGAATAGCATTTCATTTGGCATTTCACAAAATACATAAGCTAGCCTACTGTAGCCTTTAACTTTAAATACATAAAATAACGTTTTTATTTATAAATTGGTTTAGTAAAACGACTAGCTTAAGCGGATAGTTTCACTTTCATAGTAAGTACTCGAATGGTGCGTCATTCTTTCTTTTCTGTTATCTATTCAACGTATTACATAAGGTTTATTGAAGCTACAACTACATTAAATTTTATTCAAAGTACTGCTAACGCTACTTAATTTTTATTTAGGCAGAAGACAGTCACAACTAAGACAGGAAGAGGCTGGATTATAATCTATTCATTTATGTACATGAAAGTACTTTAAGTTGACTTATAGAATATAAAGAATAACACTTATATTTACTGAAATAGACAAAAATGTTCGATAACTGATGGTCAAGTTCAGCAGTATCTTGTTAATTTTAAGGTAAGCTTTGGAACTCAAAGCTATGTCGTAAAGCTAAGTTAAATTACTGATTCCTTATAAATTTTTGTGATCAAACTGAGCACAATCTACCATTTATGATTTATGAATAATAAATGAATTGAACAGCCTTGATTTACATCAATACTCATAAGTCCGACTTCGTAACTATAGCATAATTTATCATGGAAAAATATTTCTAAATGATTACTTTTTTATTTTTTTGGTACGTAATTTATAAACATAGCTAGCCATCTAATTTTCTTAGTAGGTGATACGCTTATGAATAGGAGATTAAGTATAGTTTATAGACGGTTAATATATTAAATCATTACATGGTATTCCATTCAGCCCGTATAGTTCAACCAATTGCTGGTGTGCTAGCACTGCTCGTCACACCGCTTACTGTACTACAAGTAGCGCTCTTTTCTATTGCTATGAGTTTAGTGAGCAGTACTTTTTCTTGCTGCTATGATATCAGTGAGCAGCGCTCTGTTTTCCAGAGTTGTGTTACACATATTTGACCTCTCTTTTACTCACATAAGGTCAAATTATTCCGCAGTACGCGTTATGCTCTTTATAGAACCAAACCCTTGGGAGAAATAACGCTGCTTGCTTAAATCAAAGCAGCAAAAAAAAGTACTGCGCACCAAACTTACAGTCATGTAAAAGGGCACTGCTCGTAGCACAATCAGTAACGCGATAAACAGTGCTAGCACTAGAACGATAACAGTTGTGTTGTGTAAGAACTTCGTTCTCAGGATCCCAAATCTAGGGATCCTGAAATCCCAACATAATTTCAGTTTGAAAATATTCTGGGATTAAATCTCACAATCTCGGAATTTTCGGGATTATTATTAATTTTTTTAAGGATAATAAGTACTGACCGTAAAACAATGTCTAATTTTCTGAGCCCCTTACTTTGATGTATTTTTCTTTCATGCAATAAAATCTTGAATTCTTGGCTTCAAATATAAAATGTAAATTAATTCGCGAAAAAGTTCTTGAATGAATCTGTACATGATATTTTACTATAATTCATTGCTATTTTTTCAATACGGTTGGATACGCATCAACAAGTGACACTTATTCTGCTCCGAGTAGAGCTTACGTAAACAACTGTACAAAAAATCGTTTTCGTATCATTTTATTTTTACTCATAAGTTACTTTGCGTGAGGGTTATACCGTGGCCCACGATAGACTATGAAGCTGAGCATCTCCATTTTCTCTGACAAGTTACGTGTAAGAACTAGACCACGTTTTGTCTTATGTAAGTAGACGTTTTATTTTATACTTAGTTATTTATTAGTTAGTATATGCACAATGAGTGTGAATGAAGTGTATTTTTTTTCTTAGGTCATCGATAGCTCTGCCTTTTTCGTTTAAGGATATCAAGTAATGATAGACCATACAGCCAAGCACCTTTATTTTTTCTGACTAATGACAAGTAAGAACTACTCTACGGTTTTAATTTACTGTGGAAGTAGATTCTAATTTTGTTCTTAGTTTTTCTCTAGTAATTTACTAATAATAATATGTACATATACTTGTGTATTAATGTGTGTATACTAACTTTATTATTGGGTCTTAAATTTTTGTTCAAATGGACTATATATCTAAGCCGACAAAATAATGGCATTATCTAAGGAAAGTCTATATGTACAACATATAAAGAACGGAGATGGATCATCAATGTAGAGCCAATTCATACAGAAAACGAACGCACCATAGAAATTAAATCCACCACTACTAACACAACTAATTTACCACTCAAAAAGAAGCTTCAAATTGAAATGTAGAAAAGTATAAAAACATTGTCTTCTGATTCTAATTTTAAAGAAACTAATTTTACTGAAAGAATTAAACAGGAAATAAATTTATTTAAAGCTTCAAATTCCAACCATGACTATTATTTAGATCAAGATTATAAGTATTGATTAACGATTCCTCCAACCTCTCTTGAATTGGAACGTGCGTTCTCTGTAGCTGAGAGTATATGCAATAAATTAGGAACCAGATTAGGTGATGATACACTAGACTTATTATTATTTCTTTGATCATACTTCAGCAATTGAAACAAGAATTTGAGAGACTGAGCAATATTATTCTTTAGTACTGCTAAATGTTACATGACAATATGTCATGTACGTTACATGACAATAATAATTATATCATATGTACTTATTTAAGTTTAAAAGTAGTTATGTACAGTTATACAGAATGAGAAATAAGTTCTTATGTATGAATTATTATTTAATCAACTCAAAATATAATTGAAAATTCGATTTTCACATGACCTTTATTGCTTTTCTTAATAGTCCAAAATCCCAGGGATTTACCGGGATCCCGGAATTGTCTACTAATAATACTTAAATCCCGGGGTTGGAAAAAGGGTTCAAGATCGAGATGCCTAGTGTTATGTGACTTATATTTCATATAATTTAAGCCCTTATAGGTCACCTAAATATACTTCAGTGTACCTACGAACAGTCAACCTTCATTCTAACTTAGGTAATAACGACTTCACCAAGTTAATCGTCCGAAAAAGTTACAGTTATTGTCCTGGAGAGTGCCACCAGACCCATTACCGTGAAATACGTTGATCTACTATACAGAACCATAACCCGTAAATACTCATACCTTAAAGTATTTTACTCAAACTAATCTTTAGCGATGAATCACTGGGCTTACACGTCATTAATTAATCTTGTAAATGCAAGTAGTGTGTGTTTTTTCTGTTATGTACTTGTCCTGTTTTCCATGTTTAAAGGTGAGTTATGTCTGCTTTGAAAAAAGCTGATTGTGTACTGTCCATTATTTGTAGAGAAGTATAAGAAAAATGAAATAATTTTTTGACCGATAAATTTGTTCTTAAGCTAAGTTTTTGTGATAAGTGAAGATTTAATTAATTTGATTAAGTAAGTGGGTTAGATTTTTTCTTGTCGTCTTTCACACGAGCATACTTCTATTAACGCTTTAACAACTGATTTTTGGAAATTACAAAAATGGACTACCTGCTGTCACTTGAGCTGAGTCACGCTCTGTTGAAACTGATAAAAAATACAAATTGTATTGTCAGCAAAGATTTCGAAGTAAATTCGTGTTTTCATCACCAAGAATAGTATTTAACTTATAATATTGTTCCAGATCCTGGAGAGTGCCTAGCCTGCCATTAGTTATGAAAAGACTGCTCATGTACACTACAAAGACATAAGCATGTACAAGGACCACGTAAAGCTTCTATGCATGCCTTGTTATAGATACACAATTTCTGACTAACCAATACGATTTTAAACCATCTATACAGAGATATAGCTAATAGGAGTATCCCTTCTAAAAATTTTCTTAGGCTTTTTTATGTAGTCGTCACTTGCACAGCTGTAAACACATCAGTAATCAGTGAGACTTACGTTTCAAGGCTGACATTCCTGATCTATATCGTAGAAGTATCCCAACCGGTTCAAGGCTTTTTTTTATGCCCTAAGTGAAGTAGTTCGTCACTCAGCCTGCAGACAAGTTTTTTAAATATGATACTTTATTGTCAGTTTTCTCAAAAATATTTCTTAGATCTGAAAAAAAGTGCTCATACAGACGTAGCAGAAAAAGTTATGTCAGAATGGCTCATAGTGATTAAAATCTTGGAAAAGCTAAGCCAAGCTAAATAAAATAAGTTAACTAAGTTAATTATGACTTGTATACATTAATTTTATTATCATCATTTATGAACATCCAGTAATATCAAGTTTACATCTGACTTATACTTTAAAACTGGATTATCTCAATTTTAAATGAATTTTTTTTCTAGTACAGTCAGGCTCATTGAAAAAATACTGTTTTTAATAAAAAAAATTGAAAACACACTTCTGTGTAAATAAATATGTCAATAGTAACACAAACAAATTTTGTGCTGTATCGACCATTCCTAATCTGCTGTAATTTCTGCTGCTAGAACATTTGTTTGGCAAGCACAGTGGCAACATGTGTAAAGTTCAATATAAAAAAGTGAAGGTATAATAATACTCTTAGAAAACATGGTTAATTACAGTTTGTATAAGATTTTTAAGAATTTTAATTTTGACAACGCTAATGGCCTATCTAAAATAAAGTTAATGTGTCTAAAAAATAAAAATAAAAAATTTTTTAGAAAATAAGCTTCACACTTTAAGTTCTCAGATAATGCAACGTTACATTTCAAAATAGGATTAACTTTCTTTTTCTTAAGAAGTTAAAATAATTTAAGACATATTTCATTTAAAAATTCAGTTCAAAATTTAATCATCCGAAAAAGCCAAACACAATTGAGTAAATCATTTAGTGTAAAAATTCACGTGTATAACAGTTAATTAATTGAATAGTAACTTATTGTACAGCACTGATGTGTTACATTTTGTACGGTAAAATTGAGTCATCTATTTGGGTGATTCTGCCGTAACTTGCTCAGTTCGACTTAAAAAATTTTTTAAAAAGAAGTTGGGTCAGAAAAATTTTTTTTCATGGTATTTCTACTGTACACAACATCAGTAATAAATATGTAAAGCGATGCAACTATAAAATTTGCTGGTCAAAAGTTTTTCGAAATTTTATAAAACTCTCTTTTCATCGATTTTCGAAAAATTGTATCACTTTTTAGCAGGTGTAGCTAAACTCCTTCAACAGTTCAAGTGTTCTTACTGAGCTTAAATAAAAGCGGGGTCAAGACCTATTTATTAAGAAAAAATTTTGTTCAATTTTGCGCCTCCATTAAAAATTTACAGCTATTTCAATGTGATTTTGGCTAAAATTCAGTATTTTTCTTAAAATCACAACAACTTTTTATTTGGGGCGTGAAATTAAAAGATTTTTGTTTTAATCATTAGGACTATGTTTTTTCTTTTATTTAAGTCCAGATGAAGCTTCCTAATGGAGTGCACCACTTGGCTACCAACGTTGGAAGCAGCACCACCGTTTTGGCATTTATATAGCGAAAAAGTACCAATTGAACGAAACCCACATACATCTCGTCTTTTAGCCCAACAGTGATGAAAAAAAAGTTTGGCTGGGATTGATTGCTCAAAAATGAAAAAAACGGCAGTTGAAGGTGAGGTTGGGTCGGAATGGAAAAATTTGGAATGGAATTTTCAAAGTTCATGGTGCTCGTACGACTCACAGACGTATTACAATGATTTGTCCACCCATAATTTATTTACTAGCCTCAAATGCAATAAGAAACTGTAGTTTGCATACCTACACACGCACACAGAGTGGTTATTCCATGGGGGGTCAGAACGGAATGAAATGTTTGTACGCGCGAAATACGCAAAAAAAGAGCTTGGCTACCCGGGAAGTAACAACTTCAGGTACTACTATTGTAAAGATTTATTTATTTTAGCCCTATACTTTGGAAAGTGACCATTGGTTGCATTTCCAATCTAAAAAGTTACTAGTTTGAACTGATTTTTGTTAAAACCGCGATTATGGTACAAATATACAGACATAATGTATGCAGTAAAAACTCACTCGTCTTTGACAATTTTTAGTGTGACAAAGGTACAAATCTAATCACCAATAGCTAGAGTATATAATGCTGACACGTCCAAGTGGCATATGAGCCTTATTGTTTACCGGTGAGTGAAGCTTTTATGAGTGAAATCGAGTTGCGGACATGGGTTGGAATGGAAAATTTGACTCTAAATGATCGATTATCTCAATAAAGGGATCAATATATTGGTATAAGATAATTTAATAAGGAAAGTCGATAACATTCAACACAATTTGACGTTTTTAAAGTTTTGGATTTTATTACGGCACGTGAGTATGAGTACTGGACACGATCTGAGCATGTTACAGCAGAATCACCTATTTATAAAACTTACTTTACAGAAAAAATTAACAATCTTCTATGACAGTATATGGCAGAAAATATATAAATATAAGTATTCCTTTTATTAAACGATATTGCTTACAAAGGGGGTAAAAATATTATTGTAGTAAGAATGTGCATGTAAATTGGTTGTAGTTTTGATAAATATTTTTATATTTAGTAAATAAACAAAAATCAACAATTATAATAAATATATAACAAAGATAAGAAAAGTACAAAGTAAAGCTCTTGAATGTCATGGTGCCAGGCTAGCCAGTACAAAGGTACTCACTTTCATAAAATCTTCTAAATATTTTAAAACAACTGCTTACTCCGACAACATCTCTAACATTGCACTAACATTTGCTACGTACGCTGACACACTCATTCTTACAATAAGTCACGTATATGACACCAACAATATTTGTTTAAAAGAAGGCCTAAAAAATTTTGAATTTCATGAAATGAATGATTAACATATTGTCAATAAAATATGTTGCAAGCGAGATAATGATGTATACGTTATTAATGATGGTTAATTAAATCATTTTAAAAAAAAGTAAATAAAAATTTTAGAGTGCCTAGNAAAATATAATTAATATTCATTAATTTACAGAAGAATTACTGCTAAAAAGCATTGTTATTAAAGTTTTGCAAAAAATTATTTATTCATTCAAAAAATAAGTTAATACAATAAATAATTCGTTCATTTATATGATTTGAAATTCCCTCAAATTAATCAATAGTATAGAATGATAAACAAATTTTAAATATGTGTTGTAGTATGAGAGAGAGGGAACTGGCACAAGATGGTGGGACAGGGTGCGGTGCTGGACGATGTAAAGGAGATCGGTGCAATGTGGTAAGGCGTGACGAGGTGAGGGAAGAGAAAAATGGAAAAATGTCACCAATCTGAAATCGTTGATTCACTCTGGTGCACAGAGTGCGCATATAGAAGTATATCATTAAGAAAATTTTGTTTACCTAAGTCTGGATTCTGTCGAGAATAGTCAAGGAGGTTAAAAATTGTGTATTTACTTACAATCCTTCTTTACCTGACTACAGAAATCAAAAAAAGTTTGTGTAATATAAGAGAATACATATCTTTCCATATTATATAATTATTGAGAAGCAGCTTTCCACACCCCACCCTTCTATCTTGTCTAGCCCCCCTAAGCCACCCTTAAAATAAAGCAGAATTTATTGTTTTTCTTTGTAAAATTAACTCCATTAAAATTTTCGTTGGAATGCCTTCATCGATTCTCTACTCCCTAATCCCATATCCCACTCACACTTGTCTTTCGACCCCAATGCCTCCCTGATTACCACTCAAAATAAGGCAAAATTCTTTTGATTTCTTTGTAAAAATAACTCAGTCAAATCTTTGTTACCCCCTAAAATCTACACCATCATCAAAATGTCATGCCCCTTTCCCTCGTTACTTTTAAAAAAGACAAAAAAAGGTTAATTTTTTCCCCCCTTTCCTCGTCACCCCTTATATTTTTCACGTCTTTCCTTACATTCATTCAAAAAAAAAAAAGAAAAATTACTTTTATTCGTTTTGCCCTCTCCTCAACCTTTTTACCAAATAAAAAAAAAGTTCTTTAACTTTTTCGTAAAATTAAAACAATTACATCTTGGTTAAAAAACCAAAAACAGACTTGTATGACGATAATATTGAGTATTATAAAAATAGAATTTAAAAGAGATTGTTCCGTGGAATTTATCCAATTTTTTAACATGATGCAACACTAGAAAATTAACATCATATTACATTTATAGAGAGATTGACAAGTTATTTTTGCAATAAAATTAAAAAACAGGCTTCAATGCGTGCATTTAGGTGCATACTCTCTAGTTTTCCTTGTGCTTACTGTGATAAATATCCTAAGGCAGCTTATCCATTTCCCTCTCTTCCAAAAGCGAGGCAAAATTTTCATTTCCATCTTGTTTCTTTTTTTACACCACTTACGAGTCAAATAGACAGGCATGTTGATCTTTGTTTTGTTGTTTTTATGTAGATCATTTTGTAAAATAATTTTAACAACTTATACAGATGATATGATAAACGTATGAGTAACAATATTTTATTTAGTGGTAAAATAGTAACAACTGTGGAGCTTAGCGGTAATCAGTCTTGTTGTAAAATCATAAAATCGTGTCCTATTTTTTAAATGACAGCATGTTTTTTATTTTATATATTTATGTATCGTTACTTTGAGTAGTGAAATAAATATTATAGTTCAAATGCAAACATGTATGTCATTTGAGAAATAGGGCATGCAGTAAAACTAAACTTTTCTTAAGATGAATTTACATATACTGTAAAAGCATTAATTTTGTATTTTTTAAGGCTTCCCTTGTGAATTTTATCCAAATAAACACTAATGCTCAATTGGATAAATATTATAATCAAATATCCTGTTGAATAGTGCAATCTCTCACAAAATATTTTCTGTTTATTAGTCACTATCACATTGAATTTGTAAATATATCACTCTTAGATGTCCTTTGTGATATACAATTGACTTGGTTGTAGATTAATAAAGGTTTTTTTAAATATAAACCTACAAACGCTTAGACTAAAAAACTTGCTTTTCGTACAAAGTCAAAGGTAAACAGGCAGCCTATTAATAGGAAGCTTATGACATTTACAAAATATTTTTTATATGGCATATATCATTAGTTAACAGATTTTCGGAGGTTTCAAATATTTTAATTTTTTCTCCTCATGTCTTTTCCTAAGACAATTAATATGTTTTTAAGCAGTATGTCCCTGAGCATATTTACGCCTTTTTTAGGAGCCATTACAGCCCTCTTATAAAAAAAGATAAAATTTGTTTGTGATACTGCTGTTACGCTGTTATGTGATAGAATTAAGGAAAAATGTCGATAACTTTTGCAGTAACTTTTTGTCCCCTTACTACCACACACAATTTAAGCCAAATCAGATGTATACTCTTTACAAACCACAGCTTACAGCAAAAAATAAAACTTAGTAGCAACACAAATTTTTTTGATAGAATCATCTTATTCAATAGTTAGTTAACAACTAACCAAAGTTTTAACCCTATCTCTATTGTAAAAGTTGCTAAAGCACAGCCTATCGTGCGGAATACCGTTGTTTCTCAGCATTTCTTGACAAATTTTACTTAAGATAAGGAGTAAAAGCCTTTGTAAGTTGTTAAGTATCTATTAAAAAAGATGGTCCCGTCCAAAAAAATAGCATGTTACTGTACCACAACTTTTTTAGAGCCACTTTACGAAAGTGCTTTTTTTCGCATTAAGCTGTGGTTTGCAATAAGTATACATTAAATCTGACTACATTTATGTGTGGTCGTTAGTAAACAGACAAGCTGAAACTTTCTAAGGCATAAAAACTTCGTTCTTTTAACACAATTAACAATAACCAACGCAAAAAAATCAGGTTTTGACATTTTTACCATTTTTTTTTCGGCCATTACTGAAAATCAAAATGTGTTTGATTTTATTTTAAGAAGTTTGTTCTGTAATTATCTACTAAAAGCAAATTTTTGATTCTCTAAACTCAGAGTTGAGGATGCCAAAAAGCTAATTATGTCATCCTATTTTAGTACAGATTGCATCTTAAAAAAAAATTCTTGTGATTGGATATATATTGTTTTTCGAATCTTACTTTTTCCTATAAAATCAAGCGTTATTTTAAACAGTCAAATGTTTTGTTTGTTAGGTAAGTAAGTCGGTAGTACTGTTTCCATAATAAATATATTCATAGACTAGCGGCCCCCCCCCCGTCTCGGCTTTGCCCGAGACTTACTAAATGAAACACTGTAGTGTTGACATGTCTAAGAACAAAAATCTTCGTCTTTTAAAAAACATATTGGTTCGGAATTCATACAGTTTATTTGATCAAATAATAAGCTGTAAAAGGTGAAAAAAAATATAACTATGCTAAAAAGTACTGTGTGTTTCTTATGCCATAAAATAATCGTTGGCCCTAAGGGCCGTTGATTTGCAGTTTCTCCCGTATAATTAATATTATTCGTCGATTTTCATACTGCTGCTTCAATCTCGATGAATGTTCTGCGTCAGTTTCTTGACGCTAAAAATTTTAATCGTTTAAAGCGTTTGCAGTTTTCATTCCAATTCGCTCTTTTGTTACTATATGCATGGATAAGACTTTTGTGAGCTCTAAGGGCTGTGTTTTGTCAACTTTGTTAGATTGTAATGTATTTGTTAGTAAGGTAGTTCAACGTCCGATCGCCTTAAAAAAAAAACAGTGAGCTAAACTTTTTTTTGACTGAAGTCTCCAGCGAATGTGAGTGCCTGGATTTCTCAGGGTGATCTTCTCTGACCAGCTGTTGTAGCATCAGACTGATCGTAAGGAAAACGTCAACGTCTGAAGCGGAAGAGCTAGTTGTAGATATATTTTTCAAAGTCTCCCGGTGTTACGCCGAAGACGTTGGTGTCTGACGCACCTTCTGTTTTTGCAGAGCTCAGTTATTTTCGTAATCTAAGGTGGAGAGATTGATTTGTGATACTTGCCTATTGGAGACTGTCCTATTGGCTCAAGTTTATTTTTCTTTCATAGCTGTTAGGTTCTCCCAGCGCAGACTTCGGAGACGATCGGTGATTTCTGATTGAATGCTTAGAGTCAAGAGAGTTATGTAGGGTCGTCGGTCACCGCAGTTCCCAGCCTTGCGACAAACAATTCCGCTCGTGACGTCTGCCAGTGAATGACTGATTTAGTTTAATAGTGGTCGTCTTTACATAGTCTTTTAATCAACGAATTGTTTTTGGAAATGGTAGTAAAGATGTATTTGTTTGCAAGGTAGTTTGGACTTGGGTAGCCCTTAAAAGAACTGATGAGATTGATCGTTAAGTAGGGAACATAAATACTTTCAATAGCCCTGAAAAAGGCCAGTGGTGGAATTCCCAGTTATTCCTTATTATTATTCCTGATAATGGAGAGCCAGTTGCAAATAGTTTGACTCTTAATATTGGAGTCTCTGTATACGCAGACCATGCTAGAGGGAGGTACACCGCTGACCAAAGAATATCTCGTCTTCGGGTTGTTCCCCGGATAATCAACCACTCATCGTTAGTGGGGAAAGTGAGCCTGGAGACTACCTTCTCTATGGGTATGCCGTTGGGACTTGGAAAGACCACTAAGAAGGAGGCTGTTGTGGCTATCCATAATCTTCAGGGCTATCTTTCCTGACTTGCATTTAAAGTAGAAAATTCTCTGACGGCATCAGGCCAGATAGTTGAATGGCCACCAAACTGTAAAGTGGAGGATCAGGTTGGGCTCTAGATAGACACGTCTTCTGGTATTTCCTAGGAGACGTTGACGTTCTGAGCCACTATTTTTCCGCGGCATTCGATGATCTTGGTAATCAGTGGCAACAACCGATTCGTTTCGCTTGCCCCTGGAAAAAATGTTATCGTAGCCGGGATGCCCAGCTGCACGACTTACTACTCTGATCTTGATCCACTACCGAGGAACGATTACGATTATCGACATCTCGATGGGGCAACTTATAACCGCTTTTCACTATCTTTGATTGCGGGTGGCTTTAATTTAACTCGATGCCACCTAGCGGATTCTACTGAACAAAAGCACAAAACTAGCTTATTTAAGCAAAAATTTAAGCTCATTTATCGCTATTGTTATTAACTTTTTCAAGAAAAAAACTATGTGAAAAACCATCTCGGAATCATCAAGAATCAGTATGCAAAATTTCAGCAAAATTGGTTCAGTAGTTTTCACAGTTAGCGATTGTAACGGTTTCAGCGACTTTGCTTTGTATATTGGTAAGATACTATTTTGACTAATTATTTAATGTACTTACTGAAAGAACAAGACCAACCGACTACAAGTATTGACGTTAATACTTCGAACTCTAACACTTTAGGTGCTGGTGGCCTTTAGTATAATAGAATCGTTGTAAAACTGTAGTTTCAAATAAGTTTATTGTTTATCATGAACTTTCATTATTTACTGATGAGATTAACTGTGTGAAGAAATAGCAAAACAATGTAAAATAAAGATTTTAAAAAACCTGTAAAAAAATCATAACTTGATTACTGCCTACAATTCTGATCTAATAGATTCTTGCGAGCAATTGCAACATAGTTATGCTTACATTACAAACATAAATGATTGTATAAATTAATAATTTAGTAACTACTTGCTCCGAAAAGTGGCTTTTTATTTTTATATTTGTCACTAAGATGACTGCTTTCTCCTAGTGTTGCTAAAAAATTTGTTTGTTTGTTTTGCTAACACAAAAGCTGCTTTAATTTTTTATTCCTAAGATGGCTAGGTATTGTACAAAGCTGACAATCAATACTTTTTTCAACATTTTTCTTAATTGTGTACTTAAAAAAATATTTGATTACAAACACAATAAGTCCTCTATCCATTACTTTTACAAGAACTTCTGTAAGCATCGTTATGATTACTTTTTTATGTCATAAGTTACCTTCTGATATAAAACTAGATTATTATAATATTATTTACACATGATATCATTTGTACATAAAAACTATTTAGAAAACCCTATACTTTTATTAACATATGGAACATGCATTTTTAGTCTTAGATTACTTAAGATTTATTATTTGCTTCAATTTTACTTACTCTCCTAATGGACCACGGCACTCTAATCCACTACCAGACTCACTATCTTCTTCGTCATCATGATTATCATCTTCTTCCTCTTTTTCCGCGCGCTCCTTATTTTCTAATTCTGCTTGGGCGCAGTTATGTACCCCAAGAAGTAAAGAATAATCCATCAGATGTAGGCGTGTCAGAAACTGAACATTAAAACAAAAGGTAGAATAACGCAACTTATGAGAGGTATTGCATTGTAAGTAAGATATTCAAATAAAAAGTAAATATTAATAAAGCTCTTTAATACTAGTTAAGCAGAATACTAATTCTAGTCTTGCAGAAAGCTCAGTTTTTGTGATAAATTGATTTTTTGGAGACAAGTATTGAAACGTTTAAGTTATAAAAACCACTGTATTAAAGTTTTGCAAATTATTACTAAACGTATACCCTTCTTGAGTATTTAGAAGCTGTTAAAAAGACTTTGTAAATTAAACTAACCGAAAAAACTGCAACTGTACTGTATGTATCATTCGGGGGTTTTCGGGCGTACAATATTTCTTACGATTAGATACACAATGAAACTTTGGACTTCCTCAAAACAACACATTGAAATAAAGATATAAGCCAGACATCACAGATAATACAAACCATAAGTGGGAGATTGTATGGCTCAAGTGAAAAATGTGTCTTGTATAATATTAATTACAATTGTTGTTTTGTGAAAAAATTATTAATATGCAAACTGTTTTTCTAACTTGAAAATATTTTATTACCTACAATCTAAGGTTTTAACGAAACAAATATCTTAAAAGTTAGTATTATTCGATTATTGAAAAAGAAATAGGACTAAACTGAAAAACTATTTGTATTAAATAGTACTAATTCAAACTTTATTATACTATCTTCATTACAAAAAAAAAATTCTTACGTACCAATCATGTACCTTAACTGACACCACGCTACTCTTAAGTAAGCTGGCTATACAAGTGAACGTTGATAATCAAACGCTTACATGTATTATGTTTATTGTACATGTTCACAAGCTTTATACAACCAGAATATATTCACAAAAATTATTGATTTTTATAATCGCTGTCTACTGTAAGTATATTTTAATTTTGTATTTTGTAAAAAAGGGCTTCGTTTCATACAATCATCAGAATTTTTGCCGTCTTCTGATTGAATAATCTTGTTTTGCTGTTTTTCCAGTATGCCGAGATCTCCACGTAAAATAAAAGGTAGACCAAGTAGTACTAAAGGTAGGCCAAAAAACTGAAAAGGCTTAATAGCACTAAACAAGGTAGACTCACAAAAATTTTGTAAGACGGACTTAAGACGGACTTAAGACACATTACAAATATCAGTTTAGTTGTGTTAAACAAAAGAGAGAAAAAATTCACAGATTTAAGGAAATGTTCATTAATGCATACACACAGAGGAAACTGCTTTATTAGGAATCTGGTTATTCAGCAGAACAATACAAATTTTTGCGCAAAGACCTCATTTCTCGAAATTGTTACTAATACCTATGTTACAGATCAAAAGGGGTATGAACAAAATGTATGTATAAACCTCATTCGTATGGCACTCTTTTTCACTGTGGGTAGAAAAAATATGATATTGTACGATGTGAAAGAACGTGTATGTATTCATAATTTTTTCTGAAAAACAATAGTTTTCATTAAAATTATGCAAGACACATTTTTCGCTTAAAATTTTGTGTCCAATGAAATCGTATTTTTTAAATTTAAAATACATCTTTTATAAAAATTGGCCACGATATTGGAATCGCTATTTTAAATTTCTAAAGATCCAACTGTACGTTCGTAATTAATAGCCCACAAAGGTATAAAGTCTATAGAAACTGTATGAGTACGATAAATTTCTCTTTTATGAGTGAAAAAGGTACATTTTTTTCAACATAAAAAAAAAAAATAATTTATTCATAGGTTTTTCTCGAAAACAATAATTTTCATCAAAATTTTACAGAATACACTTTTTACTTAGATACGTAAAAATAAGACATTTTTTAAAGTTGAAAAGAGTAATGATGTATTTATAACTTTTTTTCGAAAACAATAATTTTTATCAAAATTTACCAAAATATAATTTTTACTTAGAATTAAGTGCAAAATGCGGTGGTGTTTTTTATAATTAAAAAATTTAATGTTTTTGATAACTTGGCGGCCATGTTGGATCCAATATTTTGTTTTCTAAAGTTTCAAGTATAGAATCATGTAAGGCATCATCTGATAAGTTTGTATAATTATTTTCATAGAATTTCATTAAAAGAATATAAAATTATGCAGCTTTTAGCAAAAAAGTTGCATTTTTAAGTTAGTTTCGGAGAATTTCGTAATTTTATGCTACCAGAGCCAATGTTTAGACCATTTTTTCTATAATCTACAAGCTCTTAGCTACAGAATGAAAAATCACATCATGATTCCATGTTTTATTATTGAGATATTTTATTTAGGAAAAAAGAGCCGTTTGGCATACTCACGGCAGCGATCAGGGCCCAAACGAGAGATCACGAGTTAGTTTTGAGCTGAGCACCTCAGTGCGAGTAGCAAGAGTTTGGGGTGTTGTTGCGGGTTAATTCGCAAAAGAAAGAAGGGTTTAAGAGAGAGAAAGAAAGAGAAAGTTTTCGAGAAGGGGTGTAGAGTGTCGAGATAAGAGTGTGCGTGAGTCTAGCAGTTGCTGTGTTCTTCCAGGATGACGAGGTCTCCAGGTCAAGGACGATGGAAACAGCTCAGACAAGGAAAAGAAAGTAAGAGAGAGATAGAAAGAGCGAATCCATAGGACAAACGACCAGCTGGAGGACTCCAGACGACATAGTGCTGAATTGGATCTGCTGACGTTCGACCAGGAGGTGAGGCTAGAGAGGTAAAGAGTGAGAGAGAGTAGCGTAGACAGTGAGAGTGAGAGAGAAAAGTCGTGTGTGGATAGACTAGACAATGTGTACGAGAGACCGCATGATGCATGCTAGGGAGTGCCACTATTGTTCGCGCGTTACACCAGGTGTGTGAGAATAAATAGAACAGTATAGAGAGAGAAAGAGAGAGATGAGGACTGAAAGTTAAGTTGATGACGAGAGAGAGAGAGAGAGAGAGAGAGAGTGAGTGAGAGTAGCTTCTTTGAGTAGAGTAGAGAAAGACACAGAGAGTGTGCGAGTAAAGAGAGCAAGATCGAGCAACACAGAGTAGACAGAGAGAGAGAAAGAGAGAATCAGTAGAATATAGTAGTGTATGGGATTTTGGAAGGAGTGTAAGTGTGTGTATGTTATCATGGAACTAGGACAAGCAGAAGCCCTTCCTAGCCCAGGAGGAGTAGGACGTATCGGACGTGCGGTCGTGACTCGCGTGGTGCCAGGTAGAGTCGCTGCAGCACAGTCCAGGTGACGATGTAAAACGTTGTATCGTGTATAGTGTAAGAAGATACTGTGTATTAGTGTATTAGTAATTGAATAAAGGAATCATTAAGATAGTTGCTGGTGTTAAGTTATTAATTCTCCCCGTAGAACAGGAGAACTCCTTGGCTAATCTCCCTTTTTTTGAAGAAGAAACCCAAGGTGTACGAGGGACAAAGGTGACGCACGTGAAAGAGATTTGTCAACGCTGCATCGGCGCCTTTTTTATTTCTAGGTGCAAAAACGGTATTACATATCTAATATAATAATTTTATCTATTCATTAATTAGGAACGTTATTCTAAATCTACTTCTATTTTAGAGGTGAGGTCAGGAGTTATGCTCAATTAACATTGTAATGTACAAAAATTATAATAAATAAATTTCTTTGTACATCGATTTCGACATATTATAATTTCACTACAGAAATTTTAACTTTTTTTCACTTGTTGGTAATAAAAATTTTAATAATTTGAGACCAGTAAGATTCAAGAGTAAGAAATGTAGAGCTATTTTATTCGTCGAGACACATTTTTGTGATACTGATGTGGAAATTGTAATATTAATATTTTTAAATGCTTAAAATAATACCCAATGCAATTTTTCCATATAAGAAATTGGTAATTAAAGAGACATAAATAAAAGTTGATCTAGCATACGCTCTACCAGAAGTCAAGATACATTTTCTTAGAATAAATTCACCATTCATTAGTAATAAAACGTAACGCTGAAAATTAGAGGTATGATTAGTTTAATACTCCCTTTTTGTAAGTTTATTCTATATCAAGACAAACAACTTTCGGAACAGGTTCACATTTACTTTAAAGTGATCATTTTTTGTAAGCAGTAATTTGTAACTCGATTAAGCAAGTTTTAATTTGCCTGTATCACTAATATTAATCACTCTATTTAAAAATACTTTTTTTCAGAGTATGGGTTTTTAAAAACAATAACATGGTTAAATTACATACTTTTTTAAATGTTAAAATGTTATAGTTTAAATTTTTCCAAAAATTATTTTTTGTCACTTTCAATACTATCACTAAAAAAAAATTACTTTGAAAAAAAAGATAAATGATAATAAGTAACGAAATGATTGTATAAAATAAATTTTTGTCTAATTACATTAACTTTTTATTCTTTACAGCTGGTTTGAAAAACTCAGAGTCCACAGAATTACTTGCATCAATATCATCATTTTTAAGTTCGTTTAACTCATCGTTCATTTCATATACATTATTTTCATACAAATTGCTGATTTTCATTTAATCCTGGGGATATCGCTAAACTTTCATTTTTTTAAGTTTCGTAATGATTCCCGAAGGGCAGTTTAAGCCATCATTAGGAGATAAAATTTTTTTGAGGTTATCAAAAATAATTAGTACAACAGCTGAAAAAATGCAATTTTTGAATGAAATTCAATTAATTATTTGTTGATAGTACTTAAATATTAAGATTAATTTGTCATTAGAAAGTGTCCGTGATTGTTAGATTTTCGTGCTACGCTAGATTTAAAAAAAATACTGTGAAAACCGACCGATTGATGTGGCTTGTACAGGGACAAAGAAAAGACAGTACGTTTGGTCACTCTTTTAAAATTAGTGATTAATGTCTGCTCTCGATGAGCGGAATCAGGCTACTAACTAAAACGCCGCGCAAAGAAATGCACCTTGCGCGAAGATTTAGTTAGTACTTCTTTGTCTTACATGCTATGAGGCTGGTACTTGCTGGCTTCACATGTTTAGGCTTCGTGGCTCGCTTCGGTTATCACTTGACACTTCCGAACGCCACAAAGTACACAGTCAGCTTTGTTATGTGACGACTCTCGTTAAGTATGACTCTTTAAAAATTCTTAAAATTTTATCATTGGAAAAAGATTGGGAATAATATAGAAAGAAGATAAAAATGTATTTATTGACGCAAGCCGTCACTTGAAATTATCAGTAAGAAATCTTCAATCATTGCACAAGGCAACAAACATATGTTTAGGAATTAATGAACAAAAACTAGATTTTCTAATGGAATTCATTTTTTGAAAGCATTTTTTAAGGTCTTAAAATTAATAAAATAATGATTACTAAAGCATGTTCGTAAAATATTAGCGACAGCTAAAGAATGACTCCCTGATCGATGATTTTTGTAAACGGAAACTGGGTCATATATTTGAAAGCAATTACAATTATTTTTTCAACATTTACGATTTCTTTTATAAAAATAAATCATTTTTTATATTTATTGATGTAATCAGATCAGATTGTACAAGACATATTCATTAAATATTAAAAAAAACGTTTTTTTTTGTTCATTGGAAAAAAATTACTGTTAACGCTTAAGCTAACTGGTCTTAAATTACTTCAATTTCCGTAAACTTGAGTAAAAAAAGAGGGCGTGAAAATCAAAAAGTTCTAAGAATCAAAGAAAACAAGTATTACTTCTGATTGGTGTTTCTACCTATTTGACAATAAAAGTATAAGTAAGGAATTTTTTTCAGATGTCTATTGTAGAAGCAGTTGACTAATTAGTAGTTGGAGTTGTTTCTAAACTCGGTCCAACAAATCGTCTTAAGTTTTCTTGAGATCGGTATTTTGTTGATGTTAAGTACAGAAACGTGAAAAAATATCTACTATAAACATTAGATGACGACAAAAGTATACACGCTTTCTGTATTAATACTAGGTACGTTCAAAAAGCTGTTTTTAGCAAAATATTTACGAAATTTTTTTTCTGCGGACCAAATACTACACTTAGTCTTGAGATGTTAGTATACATTAGTACAGACAGCATGGCACTTTTCTACTTCGTACAATTTATCTTTTTATTAAGCTAACTAACAATAACATACATTGCTCTTTCATTTGTTGAATATTAGTTTTCTATAATCTTGAGGTGGGTCAAATATTTTAAATTCTATTAACAATTTTTTAAGATTCATGTGCTGTCTAGGGAGTGCCACTATTGTTCGCGCGTTACACCAGGTGTGTGAGAATAAATAGAACAGTATAGAGAGAGAAAGAGAGAGATGAGGACTGAAAGTTAAGTTGATGACGAGAGAGAGAGAGAGAGAGAGAGAGAGTGAGTGAGAGTAGCTTCTTTGAGTAGAGTAGAGAAAGACACAGAGAGTGTGCGAGTAAAGAGAGCAAGATCGAGCAACACAGAGTAGACAGAGAGAGAGAAAGAGAGAATCAGTAGAATATAGTAGTGNAGTTCAGGGGTAGTTTTCTGATATAACAAAGCCTGTATAGCTTAAAATCAATATTCGACAGTGTATTATACATTTGCTTTACTGATACATTCATCTTTAATAATCATAAAAGCAATTACATACGGACTTGCAGGGACCCCTGACAAATGTAAAACATTAACAAATACGTTTTTAACTCGGTGGTTTTCAATACATACATGCATTCAATACATACAATTGTCCATGATAAAAAAGTATGTATTTTTTTTACCCTGAAAAATTTTTATTTTATGTTTTTGTATAAAAAAAGGCAGTTTATTTACGAATATGTATTTTTATCAGTTAATATTATAGAGGTCATAAGATGTTAATACAAAATAATGTTAAAATTCTTTTTAATCTTTAGCGTATAAACAACGAGAACAAGAAAGGACGATAATATACGGCCAACAGTATCAATACTACCTACATATACATAGGTGCATACATGTGTTTAACACTACATTCGTGTGTATTACCTTCTCTGTCTCTCTGTCCCTTTTAAGATACCTGTCCATAATGCGCACATGCGTGAGTTTCTTGTCTTGTCTTGTTATTAATTTGGCTTTTAGGTACCTGATTTGACACTGTTACGCCACAATTCATGCTTATTCTTCAGTAATTAATTTTTAGTACCGATTTTTTATTATTGACTGTGACGGCACGGTAAACACCGAATAGCTAAAAACTATCACAGTGATAATAAAACATGTAAAGAATAAGCCCCACAGAGGTACCACGAGTGCATAAAGCGGGAATCAAATTTTAGTCCTCTAGGCGTAAGGCAAACGCTCCACCACTGAGCTACTGGTAGCATACTACGTGCGTGAGATTCGTTGGCCCTTAACCAAATGCGAATTAACATGGAGTTTCAGTAAACACAATTGGAAGACCCCAGAAAATATTTGAATTATGGTCAAATTATTATATTTTAAAACAATCTTGTTCACAAAGAAGAAATTTTTTTAGAATGATGAAAAAATAAGATTTATTCTGATAACAATTCATCATTTCCTACAGGCGCAAAATACTAAAAAAGGCAATCAAAACGGCCAAGTAGTATGAGTAAAAAAGAGAGAGCAAGCACAACAGCAGACGAAAATAAATTAATAACAATTCTGTAATTTGATCTGTAATTTATTTAATATTCCATGAATGTACCAGTTAAAATGTCAGCAACTGCTAAAAAAAGTACCACTTAGCGTTACAAGGGTTAAAAAACTTGAAACTCACCCCAAAATTGCAATTTTTAGCGATATTTGTGTCAAATAAATAATATTTTTTGGACTTTGTAGATAATAATTATAAACTTTACTAAAACGGGACGAAAAACAAATTCAGTAAAGTCAAAAATGATTAGGTGATATTACACTGTAAAGGGTAAAATATTTAACAAAACAACCCTTACAAGAGTTAATTTAGGTGATCTTAAGGTCAAGTGAAGTATGTTCCTTAAAATTGACAATATATAACTTCTAATAAATAATTGACCTATTCTTTGTAACGAAAAGTGCGATAATACCACTGCAAGGATACATAGCGGTTAAATTAACTAAAAACTACCCCCACAATTGACATACATGCATACGTATTTTTCGCAAGATTATACTTCTGCGCAGATCGTCATTAACTGTTTATAAGATGATTGAAAACGAACTTATTACGACTTTTGTCGTGCAATTCATCGTAAAATAAATATTGAACTGTGCAAGAGTTGAAATAATACAAAACTACCACTAACATTGGAATTTTCGGGCCGTCAAAAATAAATCAATAATAATTCTGTGATTTAGTTTATAACTTATATTTGTTTCACAAATTCACTAGTAACGTTGTGACCAAGTGCTTAAAAAAGTGCTGTTTAGCGTTACAAGGGTTAAAAAATTTCGAAACTTACCCCGAAATTGCAATTTTTAGTATTTTTTTTGTCAAATAAATGATGTTTTTTCGACTTTCTATAAAATTATTATAGACTTAACTGAAAAAAAATAAAATACAAATTTGGTACAAAAAAACCATAGGGTAATATTATGGTGCAGAAGGTTAAAATTTAACAAAACAACCTCAAAACTATGACTATTAAAAGAATTACAGTGATTGAATAAATAATGCTCCTCTAAACTTTCATTAAGTTACTGTCAAAAACGATTTGACGGGCAGTTCATAACATAAATTTTAAGAAAATTTTCATAAAGATATACATGGATTGACATGATACACAGCCACCTCTACAATAATGATTTCTTATAATTTATGTTGCACCTTACATACCTTTAAGTTTGTTGGTATTTGCTCTTATGATTAAATCAATCCATAAGTAATAAAAATATATAATAAATTGTGAAATATTTATATTAAGCTATACAGGCTTCTTCATATCACAAAACCACCTCTAACGTAAAATATTTTTGTATTCCTTGAAACGAAAGAATAACGTTTTTATAAGTTTGTTAAAGAATATTTTTAATTACGCTTAGGACAAATCAGTCAATGATTTTGTGACCAAATACTGCAAAAAAGTATCATTTAGCTTAGTACGGGGATAAAGTAAGCTTTACTTAACCCTTATATAAAAATGATTTTTGTTTTTTAACCAAATTTGTAATTTATTTGTACATTTATCTATAATCATATTGAAGGTTGCTGAAGCAATATGTACCCGTAATTTTACGAAGATTTCTGATGCGCCGAATCAGAATCTGGCTTTACAATTGCTCTATTATGTGAGGTTTCTAAAACATCTAAGCCAATAAGTGCAAAAAACACTGTTTCTCGACGTAATCGAAACTATTTTACGCCTCACAATATGCATTATAAAAAAGTCACTAGCACTACTTCTTTTTTTCAATTCTATATTAAATTATCTACATATTTTTTTATGTTATTGGGTTATTATTTAGTATACTACAACCCTTATAAGGCATAATATTTCTCCTCTGCAGTATTTCATCACAAAATTATTGATCAATTTGTCATAAACTAAACTATAAATGATTATAGACTAACCTTAAGCAACACTATTTTTTTGTTTAAAGCATTACGAAAACTCTTAAGTTCAGGGGTAGTTTTCTGATATAACAAAGCCTGTATAGCTTAAAATCAATATTCGACAGTGTATTATACATTTGCTTTACTGATACATTCATCTTTAATAATCATAAAAGCAATTACATACGGACTTGCACGAACATCAAGTGCCACATACTTTATGAGGAAATATTAATGATAGAGGTAGTTATATTAATATTAATTATATTATCTCATGTCTAGCTTTATAGTAATTTTCATAAAATTTTTGTCACAAAGGACAGATTAAATCGTTTTTGACAGTTACGTGAAAAAGGTTAGATGAACCATATTTATGTGATCTGTATAATAGGTAAAATAGCCTATCGATAAGTTATTTTACGATATATTTCCCGTGTATAGTGGAGAAGTACTATTTCGCTTTTTATTACACCTAATTCCCGGTCCATTGGTTATAAGTGTATTCCCTTAAAAACAAATACAGATTAACAAAGAAAAATAGCAGTAATGCGCTTAAAATTATCCCAACAAGATTTAAGATAGGGTCAATTTTGTATTATTTCATCTCGTTCACAGCTCAACAACTATTTTATGATGAACTGCACGACAATGGTACTAATAAATTCGTTTTCAGTTATCTCACAAACAATTACTGACGATCTGAGCAGAAGCATAATAGTGTGAAAAAGAACATATGCACATATATCAATTGTGGGGGTAGTTTTTGGTTAATTCAACCCCTGTGTATCCTTGAAGTGGTGTTATCGCACTTTTCGTTACAAATAATGGGTCAATTAGTTGTCAGAAATAACATATTGCAAACATTGAGAAACATACTTTACTTGACCTTAAAAACACGTAAATTAACTCTTGTAGGGATTGTTGTGTTCAATTTTTAACCCTTTACACCACAAAATCATTTAATCATTTTTTAGTATAGCAAATTTGTGGTTTATTTCTTCTCAGTAAAGTCTATAATAATTTTATACTAAGTCAAAAAAATAGCATTAATTTGGCGAAAAAAAATACTAAAATTTGCAATTTCAGAGTCAGTTTCAAAATTTTATAACTCTTGTAACGCTGAACAGTATTTTTTCTAGCACTTGGTCACAACATAACTCGTGAACTCGTGGAATATAAAATAAATTATAGACCAAATTACAGACTTACTATTAATTGATTTTTGACAGTACGAAAATTTAAATTTTAGGGGTAGTTTTGTACTATGTCAACCGCCATGAGACCTATAATAACTCATTTCAATGTAATTCATTAAAATTAGGCTATCTAACGTAAAAATGTTTATATTTGATTATATTAAGGTTTAAATGAATATTTTAGATAAAACTATGTGTCATTTCTACCTTTTTTTAATTTTGAATGGTAGTTTCAACCTTTTCCACACCTTTTTTCGGGTCGGGATCATTTTTCTGGTATTCCATGTGCATCAAACTACATTTTATAAAAAAAAAAATTATGTCAATCGGTTCACAGCAGCCAGCGCTATTTTATTTATGTACAAAAAAGTCCGTTTCGCTGCACTATGCAGCGTGGGTCGTGTAGGAGCCGCCTGTGCCGCGCTGTGAGTCGCACCTATACATTCATCGGTCCTATACATAAAAATATTAAAAACCTTTTTTTTTATTGACTTTATTTTAGTAAAATTGTCTCATCTTTCGATCTAGACGATCAAAAAAATTCTAAAAATTGTCCATCATGAGATTTAACGCATGTTACAACATTTGCATTTTTTTACATTATCAAGTAAAAATTCGTGAAAACTTATAGCACCATTAGAAAGCTGAGAAAAAAGTGCATTAGGATTGATGCTTTTGTAATTTTTTAAACATTCCTCTCAGGCTCTAACGACGAGATGTAAAAGTCGTCTTTTGCACTCACGCGCCTTGTCTGTGGTGACACTGGTGCAGTTGAGAAAATTCTTCCCATGTATATATTGCTCCTATATTATGTAGCTGTATATACGGTTAGTACACTTTTAACACAAAAAGCTATATATACACGACAGTATAGCAAAAGTTCTCGTATATACGTATCTACAGATATACAAGTTTCACTGTGTGTATATAATATACTAGCTGCACCTCCGTCTCGGCTTCGCCCGAGACATATTCAATGAAACACGGTAGTGTGTTTACATATTATGCGAAAAGTTTTCAGTTAGAAATTTTATACATAATCTTGACACTCCTCAGAACAAAAATCTTCTTATTAAATACCTATTGGTTCACAATCCATACAGTTTATTGCCCCAAATAATAAGCTGTGAATTAGTGTANTTGGTCAAACAATAAGCTGTGAAAATTAAAAAAAATATAATTATATTGAAAAGTACCGTGCGTTTCTTATGCCATACAATAGTCGTTGGCCATAAGAAGCCGTTGATTTGCAGCTTTTTCCATATAATTTACAAAAAGGGTTATTTTTCAAAGCTGTTAAGATTTCCAACTCCTAAAAAATATACATTAAAAAAAAAATTTTTTCTCTTATCTCACAACTTCATTACCAGAGCAACAAAGTCCTGGAGCTTAAACTCTACATTTTTTGTTGCCACAAAAATACAAATACGTTTCTACTTGTTTGAAAAACTGAAAAATTTGAGAGATTACTGTAAGGGTACAATAAAAAGCTGATCTCTCACGTAATGGGTTCTATGTTTGTCGATTTAGACGCTGCTGTTCCAATCTCGATGTATTTTCTGCGTCAGTTTCTTGACATCTGAAATCGTTTTTATAAGATACATTTAAAGATTTTCTTTCAATTCACCCTCTTGCGACTTTTGGCATGCTTAAGACCCCTAAAGGCTGTGTTCTCTCAACTTTGCTAAATTTTAATATATTTGTTGGCAAGGTAGTTCGACGTCCGATGGCCCTAAAAAAGACCAGTAGCTTTTTAAATATACCATTTCTTGACTGAATTTACCAGCAATTGTGACTGCCTGGACATCTCAGGGTGATATCCTCTGATCTGCTGTTGAAGCCCCAGACTAATCAGGAGAAAAGTTATAAAGTTCGAAGCTTTGGAGTAAGTTGTAGAGATCTTTTCCAGCCTCTTCTGGTATAACGTTAAATACGTTGGTGTCTAAGGCACCTTTTTTTTGCAGATTCAGTTGTTTTGGTGATATAAGATGGGGAGATTGGTTTATGATACTTGTCCGTTGGAGACTGTCGCGTTGGCTCAAGTTTTTTTTCCCTTCATAGCTGTTAGGTTCGCCCAGCGCAGACTTTGGAGAGGATCGTCGATTTCTGGTTAAATGCTAAGAGTCAAGAGGGTATAGGGTCATCAGTCACCGGGGTTCCCAGCCTTGCGAAGAACAACTCTACTCGTAACGACTGCCGGTGAATGACTGACTTAGTTTGGTAGTAGCCGTCTTTGGTTAACATAGTCTTTTAGTCGACAAATTGCTTCCGAAAATGGTAGTAAAAATGTATTTGTTGGCTAGGTAGTTTAAACTTAAGTGGCCCTTAAAAGAACCGATGAGATTAATGGTTAAGTAGGAAACGTAAATACTTATAATGGCCCTAAAAAGGGCCAGTGGTGAAACTTATAACTATTCCTTATAATTATTCCTGATGATGAAGAGCTGACTGCGGGTAGCTTAACTCTCACCCTGGAAGTCTCTACGTACGGAGACTGTATAGAAGGGTGGTACGACGCTGACCCAAGAATATCTCGTCTTCGGGTCATTCCCCAGATAACCAACTGCTCATCGTTAATCGGTAAAGTGGGCCTGCAGGAGAATACTTTCTCTGTAGGTATGCCGTTGGAATGACCACTAAGAAGTTGGCTGTTGTGGCTGCCCGTACTCTTTAGGGCTGTCTTTTCTGGCTTACATTTGTAGTAACAAATTCTCTGATGGCACCAGGCTGGATTGTAGTACGGCCACACAACTCTGAAGAGTTGGAGCAGATTATGTTCTGGCCAGATACGTCTCCTGGTGTTACGCCGGAGACCTTATCGGTTAGAATAATTTTTTATTGGTCAGACTTATTAATCTTGGAGATTCAGGGTAAATGAAGACCTAGATCACTTGCCCATTGAGGAAGAGTGTCGTCGGTAACAGGGATACCCAGCTGCACGACTATCATCTACATTCGCGATGAAGCTCGATGAACTGCCGGTAGACGACTGCAGAAATTTTCGAGATGCTCCAGCCTATTATAACCACACTTATTTAATTATGTTGCAGGTAGCCTCGATTTTATGTCGACGCCACCTAGCGGATCCAACTGAACTAAAGTGGAAGGCTGGTGTATTTTTTCAAAACTTTGAGCTTATTTATTGCTGTTGTTATTAAATTTTTCAGGATGAAAACTATACTCAAACCATCTAGGAAGTATCATGAATCAGTGTGCAAAATTTCAGCAAAATCGGTTCAGTAGTTTTCGCGGTTAGCGATTACAACGGTCTCAGCGACTTTGCTTTATATATTAGTAAGATAGAGAGAAAGAGTGCCCAATGATGAAGTGAGCAGCAACAGAGAAGCGGACCAGACTTTTCGTGGCATATTTCCCCTTATGCGACTGTTTACTACCTGCTATGAGATGCTTTACATAATAAATGCAGAGAACTTCTATTAAATTATGAATTAAAAACCTTAGCGATTTCGTATACAAGAGTACTTACAATTAGATAAACAGCCATCGTCTAGCACGCTAGACGCTTGCATTTGCCAACGGTTAAAAATCCATATCTCTTTTGGGGATCGACGGCTTAGAAAAGTTTTTGTACGATTCATTAGATCACATTTTAAAATATTTTTTCAGATTCAAAACAAATTCAAACAAATTCAAAAAAATGTTTCTTAACATAAGCAAAAATTGATTGATTAGTCATATTTTAATTGAAAAATTAATTTTTTAATAATAAATAAAAAATTTTTTTCGCAAACTTNCGTCAATGTTTTGCCAGAATATGTTTTAATGATTTTAAAGTTCCTTAGAGTTCTCATTTGGGTCAACTACTACTTTTTATTTATGTTAATGCTTTGAAGAATATTACTTTGAACTCTCAGCTACTTATGTTTATAATTATTATTTTAAAAAACTACATCTACTAAAGCTCTATTGTTAATAGAAGTAGAAATGGAAAAAAGGTTCGTAGGGAATTGAAGAAAAAAAAGTTTATATGCATACTTAAAAAGTAGATTATCTCATTTTCTGTATTCTACATTTAATCACAGTAATTTTACATAGTTAGGGCCTCATTTATTTCTTACACGCTTAAGTTAATAAGTTAAATTAAACTAAAACGTTTGTCATACAAACATTTTCAATTAACACAAGACAAATGGGTTTTCTACGCTACCAAACCATAGTAAACATATTGCATTTTAAGTTAATTATTCTGTGCAGTTTATTTCGCCATCCTTATTATAGTAAAGCAAAACAAAGAAGCAGATAACATCTTGTTTGTTTGCTATGGTATTTCTCGTTTGATTCTCAATTGAAATCCTAAAATCTAAGATTAACTTTAAATGGTATAAGGAACTATCAAAGCTATCTGAGACTTTTTTTGGCACGACAAAGAACTTTTAACTGTTTTTATTCAAATAGCAAACAAGTAAATGTGCTAAAATAATTAAAGCATGTAAGACTTCACAGTCAAAAAATCCATCTAGTCATTTTATAACCGTGTAATGTTATCATTCAATTTTGTTAAAATACAATACACTATTAAGCTATTCTGAATAAGTACGTCTTAAATACATTTAGAAATTCTGAATTTTATGATTTTACTTGCTAGCATGTTGCAACATACCACGCTACTAAGTGATTTGTATAAGCAGCTACATAGTCGAACTATACGACATATAGTGTGACAAAATAGAGTTTTTATAAATTTGGCAAGAAATAATATTATAAAAGTAAAACTCCACTGTTTTAGGCAGTCGTTAAATCAGCAGTTGAGTACAGCTAAGATAATTTTTTTTAATCGGTTACTAGACAACTGTGCTACATTAACATAAGTAGCTACATTTAGAGATTATTTACAACAATGATAAGATAATATTTATCGTGATTGCTTCAAATTCTTAATTTGTGAACTAATAAGAAACTTTGAAACAAATTTTTTGTGAATTTATTGTTTTTTAAATGATTATTTTTTTACGATTAATGTTTCATTAGTAAATTGTTAGTTTAAGTACGTCAATTCTACTTAAATTTTTTAGTAGTATTTGTTATTATAATCAACTATGTGTTAGTGCTTCTTAAGACTAAAGTGATTTTAGATGATAAAAAAATCGGTTAAATTATATTAGTTAGAATCTACCTCTCACCTTCTTTCTAACCCTTGTCAACCCTTGAATTTTTTTCTCAAAACAGAATTATTTCTCCGTAATTATTCCCCTAATTTTGAATTAACTCTTAATTTTTCTACCACTCTTTCATACCCCTGTCAGATTTTCCTACTCCCCTTATGAAACACAGTTATTTGTCTTTGACGTTTCTTTCAGTTTTTGATAAAATCCGTAATATAAGTATTACATAACAATTACTGTAAAAGCTTATACTACACATTTAATTTTCTTACCACCTTGTTATACAATAGCAATATATAAATAAAATATATAAGTAAATGTTGTAAATTTAATTTAACATTATTTAATGATTTGTATTATAGTTATTTTTAGAAACTATTTAACTATGAAGGTACTACTACAGTGCATACAGTTTTCTCATAATTAATGTAGTGGAATCTATTGTTAGAGAGCCAGGTATTTATGACTAATAAATCAAAATGTAAAATTGTATAATGTTGTACTTTCATGGTCCAAAAGAAAAACGTACAACGGGCCTTGTGATAAAGAAACTTTTTTATTAACTACAATTTCGCTTTGGCAAAACCTTATTTTTGGGGGCTTATAGATAGTAAAAAAAATAACAAATGTAGTAGTCCACATTTTTCTTTAAATTTGTAAAAAAAGTGATCACAATTGTCATAAATAAGACGCTTAAATATGTGCAAAATGTATTTGAAATGTTTTTAAGATGAGCTACGTATTTCTCGTCAAATGCAGTTTCGTTCATTGGATTCCTCCAATGTCTAACCAACGAATAACAAACTTTGTGATTGAAATTTATTATTTATTTGTGATATAGGGTCATAAAACTTTTTTTTAAAAGAGTTTTAAATATTTAAAAAGGATTAATTTATTTAAAAATTTTAATTCATATCATATTTTAATCATAATAATCTCGAAGATAATTATTATTACTTTATTA